>BRDA01006037.1:36563-51309 GCA_036984385.1 Crenuchus spilurus | reverse complement strand
ATATATATACTTTTGAGTGAGTCATTGCTTTAACTCTCCAGAGTAATCAAATTATGTGGCTGATTAAAGATGTAAAAGCATAAAAACAAAGTCACAATGAGCCACACAATGCAGAAGGATTGTCAACTCTGCATTTATAACCGTTGTTAAGTTTTCAATGTGTAAAATGCTCTACTGTGCATGTTTTTGATTGAGCAAGTCTGACACAGTAAGAGAGACATAATTACCAAGAGACTAGTGCATCTCCAAAAATGTGAATCTTACAAAAAAAGTTCATTTGTGTGCATAAATGAATTCAAAAAGGTAAACTGTCACATTTTAGATTCATTACATGTACAGTGATATTTCAAATTAAATTTGAATAGTAATTTATTCAAAATGCGTGAACCCCCATCCTAGTCCAGCCTCATTCCTGTGACATGTGCTCTTTGTATGTTTACCTCGTCCACGTCATGTCTCTAACTCCACCCTTACATCATGTCATCGTTCAGGCCTTCTGTCTCATTATATGTCATAATTACATTCACTATAAAGCCTTCCCAGTGTGTTAGTCACCGTCTGTCATTGTAAGTCATCGTAGTTTTGCCACAGCTTTATTTTGTTTCATACACACAAGGTTTAGTTTTATTTATTTTATTTATTTATTGTATAATAAAGTCTTGCTCTTGGACATCTCTGCATCCTCTCCTCCTGCTATAGTCTACCTGACAAAATGAAATTTTAGTTTCTAGAATTCTGATCTGGAAGTCATACTTATCAACAGTAAAACAAAAATTGCTTTAAATGTCACTTTTTGTATTTAATTATGTGCACAAAAGAGCTTTTTCCACGATATTCAAATTTTTTGATATAGCACTAAATACTCTTAAAAAATATGGTTCTTCAAGAGTTCATAACTAAAATGGTTCTATATAGAACCAAGAACAATCAAATAACCCTTCACATGGATAAAGGGTTCCTTCCATGGTGAAAGGTTTATTCAGATTGATTAAGAATGTGCTGTAGATGGTTCTATACAAAACCTTTTTTTGAAAATTGTTCTATGTAGCCCTCAAAATGGTTCTGCTGTAGTTATGATGTCAAGCTTGTAATAATACAGGGAACCATTTTCAGAAAGGTGTTCTACAACACATTTTTCATCAGTTTGAAGAACCCTGTCACCCTTTGTTCATGGTTCTATGTAGAACCAATTTCTTTACTAAAGAACCCTTGTAGGTGATACCACAGATAAGACAAAAAGAAATAATACAGAAAGTTAAGGTGGTATGAAACTTTACGACCAAAACAAGAAGAGTTATTTTGTATGTCTTTGTTTTTCAGCATCTTACACCTAAAAGATGCTTAACTCAAATGATTTCAGGTAACAGCTTTCTGTTTAATAGAAGTGTAAATGCTTAATAAACAACTGAACTTGAAGGGGAAATGCTGTTTACATGGCAGATGATTTGAGTCGGTATCATTTTTTTGTTTTTCTGCAAGCGAGGAACATGTTGATTAATTGGGTTTGTCTCATTTCTTCACCCTTAAAAATAGAAAAGACGTTTCATAATCTTTTATCCTGGGTGTGTGTGCCTGAATATAGAACGCTGCATTCAAACAACGAGAGCAATCAATTATTAAAGTTACACTTTGTCAAGGTTAGCTTATGAAGATTGCATGAATCTCTTTTACATTTCATGTGTATTTTGAAACGGTTTAGAGAGAAAAAAAGAGAGAGAAACAGCGAGAAAGTGAAAAAAATGCTTCCCTTGTATCTAAAAATCACTGACAGTTGCTAAGTTACTTTCAAAACTGGAGAGATCAAAATAAACTAAGCTCCTGCAGAAGCGGTCAAACATCCAATGACAGATCACTGTCTGAACCATTACTCCTATTTCTTTCTCTAACAAGGCCCATAACTCTAAATCAAACAGCAAAAAGTACCTTTGAAAGGGTATGGAAAGGAAGAGCAAGGCTTCAAGCCCCTCTCTGCTCCCTGTGGTAATAACAGAAAGCTTTTTTTTGGAGTGCAGGAGAGTGATGAAGAAAGGCGATATGAATTTGAGGAGAGTGTCCGTCGACTCTTATAAAGTCTGGGAGTCGAGAGCCTGTCCACATCATTGCCAGCTCAGCGCTGTGAAACCTCACTTCAGACAGGCCTAAACACAGGAGCCCACCTACAGCAGCTTCAGGAGCATCCCAGTGGGCAGATAACTCTGAGTGGACAGCCATTGCATCCATACATGCAAACTAGACAAATGCACTTGAGGAAAGGTGAACAACCAAAAACTATTCCATAACCTTTTACAAACTTCAGGTCAAAATTGGGTAACCGAAGTCCAGAGTCCAGCTCACTTTACACCAACCTCACACCATGCTTGGTGATTAACTGATGAGCAGGAAAGTCATCAAACTGTGCAAGAACCACTAGGAGTTCCCTACCACTCAGCTAGAAGTAACCAAAGTCCCTGTGTGCCCAGACGTACCCAACAAATCATTGCTAAGGAAGGACGGTGCTTCAAAAGCCTATGGTGGCACCAGTGGGAGTATTGTAGCACTAACATATTAAATGATCTAGCCATGCATTCACAAACCTAGGAGTTCTCCTTAGCATCTCAATCATTTCTCCTGGACAAGAGGAGAACAGGTAGAAACCCAAATCAAACATTAGCTGTTCAGATGTTTCTACAAAGAGAAAAAAATACACCAGTAAGCTCAGTGAAGTCTCACACTGTGCTCGGATTTGCTCAGATTAAATCTCAGTTGAACTCAATCATTTCTCAGCCAGAACTAAGAGTTTTCTCAGTTTTGCTATTTTTTGGTGTTTTGGATCAGTACCAGTGCATCTCCAAAAATGTGAATGTTGTGAAAAAGTTCATTTCTGTTAATAATTTAATACAAATTGATAAACTGTCATATATTTATTTTCCCTACACACAAAGTGACATATTCAAGCCTTTTTTAATGTTCATACTGACTGAATAGTGATTTTTTAATTTTTTTCATTATTTTTTTTTTACTTTTTTAATTTTAAAGACATACTGATCAACAGTAACACAAAGAAGACATGAAATATGTCCATTTATGCGTAATGAATATACAAATAAAACATTTTTTGCATTATTATTATTATTATTATTATTATTATCATCATTATCATTATTATTGGTATTATTATTGTTGTTGTCAGTATTATTATTGTTGTTGTTTTTAATAATAATAATAATAATAATAATAATTATTATTATTATTATTACTATTATTATTATTATTATTATTATTAATTTATTTAATTATTTATTTACTCAATTATTTATTTACTTATTTTTTATTGATTGTTTGATTTATTTTGATATGGCACTGTATTATACTGTAACATTTATCTAGGACACTATTACCCCAAGTCTCTTTTTTCCTAGATTTATCCTAAGCATTCTCTATTATGTTTTATATAATATCAAGGAGCTTATCAAGGAGAAAATGAAAAAAGAAGAAGAAAACCCCTGAAAAGAAAACACTGCTTCAGTAGAAAAACATGTAAAGTTGTCATATGTACACGCAAACATGTGCCATCAAAAGGTCCTAAACCCTACAGAACCGAGCATCTCACCTACAAAACAGTCTGCAACTCAGGTCCTGGCAACTCATTTGAATCTACCTCCAGAGAAGAGCCATGAGAAGATATCTGTTTTTCTTTGCTCAATAACCTTTCATTGGACGCTTCTCTGGTACTTATATGTCAGCTCTGCAAAGGATTTTTCATTTTTAAGAGTGTACAGTAATTCTGGTAGCAAGGCTCTATCAAATATATCTGACAAAGGACAGAGGAACCTCTGTACCTTGTAGAGTAGCTTGTACGTAGTCACACAAATGCCATAACAATTGCTATGCAATCTGCCACCTTCACTGATCTGACATTCATTTTTTAAACACGTTCATGACTTGAGCAGAATATCAGCCTCTGACAATGTAACAGCATCCATAACAGATTGGATTTCTAAACCATAGCACATCAAGTCTCTAACAATCCAGCATGAACTCCATCACCCTTGCTTTTGTGTGCTGCTGTCTATCCACTGTGACATTGCAAATAAAGAGGGGCACAATCCAGTTTCGCCTAAAGTGGCAGAATGTCCTGCACTTTGTTCTGGCTGGACAGCATCTGTTGTTTTTGTAAACAGCCGAGATGTGAACATGGCCGGGAGGCTGATGAGCAGAGGAGGACAGCGAGGGCGTTTCAGGTGACAGAAAGGGAGTGGCGGAGTTGATGTGGACGGTAACTAAACTTCCTCTCACTCTGGCTCATCCTGAGCCTTCAGTTCACAGGTTTAGAAGGATCTGAGGAGCAGCTGCCAGCCTGGCTCTCTTACTGCACTCATCAAGGAACCCTCTCAGCTGAGTGCGCCGGTACACGGCGTCGTGGCATTGTTTTGCCACATCGTTCCGCACTCGGCTGCCTCGCCTCAGGCCAGGCAAGATCTATGGATCACTGAGCAGCGCAGATCGCGCCTCGACACAGCAAGATTGGATCCTCAAGGGTCATGTTATTGTAAGAGGCATGGAGGAGGCCATCAGTCGCAGACTTAAAATAAATCTTGGTTCTTGCACTTTGCGTGCAGCGCCAGGCTCCGATTCAGCCATCCATTTGGGCCGAGCGACAATAACTTGGCATGGAGGCGAAAACATTGAGAATGCAGTCTGCCATACATCCTCATTATATTGTAGGCAACGTGACATTTCGGGTGCATAGATTCAGTTTTGGGTTTAATTGCTGTACACTTAAAACACAGCTATTAAACTAATTATCGACAAACCTGACGGGGAGAATTTATGAAACGTGTAGTAACCGCCTTGCATTCTTAAATAACGAGCGTTTAATGTCTTCTAGATTTGACACACACCATTACAAAGTATTGGATCTTTGAATAATTACTTTTTATAGCACCCAAATGGATAGACAGAAGCCCTAAAGCTGCCCAAGAAAAGAACATCCCCTTACGTGAAACGTGTCATCGTGTACAAGCATGTAACTTCTCCATATTTTAATTAAACCGAGCAGATACCCACTCTCAACCTTTTAAAACTGTTTGTGGACTGCGATCACACATTACATGTAGAAGACGGTCCTTCTCTAGATGATACGAGCTGTTAGAGGATGTCTGAATGGTATGAAAATCTATAAAAGCGCTGAGAAGGAATGAGTTGTCAAATATCATGCACCTCGTCTGAGAGCATTTTCAAAGCAGTAAGCTGTCAAATATTATACACCAGGTTTGAGAGCATTTTCAGTGCAGTGGGCTGGATGGCTTGATTTGAAGTGCGATTTCTATCTATTGACGTGGTCCATCACAATGAGTGAGACTTCAAACTGGATTGAGAGCTTCCAGGAGAATTTCTTCTAAAGCACTGTAGCGAAATTAAGTGAGCTTGAATGCACTGGAGGGAACCATGAGAAGATCTTTTGTTTTCTTTAAAATGGTCATAACTATCGATTGACATGGTGTAAAGTCACTGGGGAGCTGTAATTACGTTTAAGAAAGACTGAAGCTGTCAAACACGTTGAATGAGCGAGGTTAAGCCATGGAAAGGAGAAAATTATTTAAAAGCATGGTTGTGATATATCACATCAAGTTAACAAGCCACTAGTCAGAGCACTCAAAAGTGGTACAGATGTCCGATATTGGAATTCACACTAGAGCAGTTGTCAAAATCACAGAAGTGCGGGATAAGAGTGGTTTTCAAATCAAGTGTCTCTTTCAAGTGTCTATGAATCTTTCATTGTCTATGGAAAGCCTACTCTATGGAATATGCTCCTTATGGTTAAGGTACAAAGCATGAACATGGCACCATCAAAAGCAACTGGTTAAATTACATATTTTATCAATGAAATTATACATTTATAACAGATCTACACTGATCAGCCATACCATTAACACTACCCCATTGTGTCTACACTCATTGTCCATTTTATTAGCTTACCAATCACCATTACCATCATCACAACCACCATCATCACTATCATCATCATTACTATCATCATTACCATTTTTATGATCATCATCACCATCATCATCACCACCATCATCACTATCATAATCATTACTATCATCATTTCCATTATTATGATCATCATCATCACCACCACCATCACTATCATTATTATTACCATTATTAGGATCATCATCATCATCACCACCATCATCACCACCATCAAGATAATAATCACCACCATCATCATCATCTCCACCATCATGATCATAACCCACACCACCACCACCATATCATCATCATCATCACCAGCATCATCACCACCATCATCATCACAACCACCGTCATCACCATCATCATCACATTATGATCATCATCATCACCACAACTACCATCATCACCACCATCATCATTACCATCATCACCATTATTATGATCATCATCATCACCACCACCACCATCACCACAACCACCATCATCACTATCATCATCATTACCATCATCACAACCACCATCATCACTATCATCATCATTATTATCATCATTACCATTATTATGATCATCATCACCATCATCATCACCACCATCATCACCACCATTATCAGTATCATCATTACCATTATTATGATCATCATCACCATCACCACCATCATCACTATCATCATTACCATTATAATGATCATCACCATCATCATCACCACCATCATCACTATTATTATGATCATCATCATCACCACCACCATCATCATTACCACCACCATCACCACCATCATCATGACCACCACCATCACTATCATCATCATTACCATTATTAGGATCATCAACATCACCACCATATCATCATCATCATCATCGTCACCAGCATCATCACCTCCATCATCATCACAACCATCATCATCATCATCATCACCATTATTATGATCATCATCATCATCACCACCACCATCATCTCAACCACCATCATCAATATCATCATCATTACCATTATTATGATCATGATCACCACCATCATCATCACCACCACCATCATCATCACAACCACCATCATCACTATCATCATCACCATTATTATGATCATCATCATCACCACCACTACCATCATCATCACCACCATCATCATTACCATCATCACCATTATTATGATCATTATCATCATCACCACAATCATCACAACCATCATTATCATTATCATCATCATCATCATTACCATTATGATTATCATCATCACCATCATCATCACCACCATCATCATTACCATCATCGCCATTAATATGATCATCATCACCACAATCATCACAACCACCATCATCACTATCATCATTACCATTATGATCATCATCAGCACCACCACCATCATTACCATCACCACCATCAAGATAATTATCACCACCACCATCATCAATATCATCACAATCATGATAATCATCATCATCATCATCTCCACCATCATGATCATCATCATCATCATCATCATCATCACGATCATCACCCACACCACCACCACCATTATCATCATCATCATCACCACCAGCATCAACATAACCATTTTGTATTTAATTATTTTGATTGTATTCATCCATCTGCTGGTTGTACTTCTTCTCAATTACCTTATCTGTTCTAATCATAATTTTGTCATTCCAGCAAAATACTTTATACACTCCATTTCCCTTTAACAAGAGCACAAGTATTCTCATACTGTTATCACAATATGTCCAAAATAAGATACGGCTGCTGAATGAGAGTTAAGGTCTTGTTTGGTTATTTATCAATTTTTCCCTTTTTTGCTGTCCAAAGTACTCTGTAAAGTCTTTGCCAACAACAACGCTCAAAGGCATCAAAGATTTTTATGGCCCACTTTTGTCCAGCTTTCATATTCATAAAGAAACCAAAGACAAGACCATAGGCTGAAATGTTTTATGTGTAGTGGCACATTACTAAATGCTATTAAAAGACCAATAAAATACTGCAGTAAATAATGATTTTAAATATAGCTTAAATATGCTTTCAACATACAAAGTGAGGGTGCATGATTTTAATGGATTTTAATGGAGTTTATGCTTTACTCCATAAAAGTATGGCAGTAGAGAAGGACTTACATTTTGATGGGCGTACTACTGGAGCTGCTGTGGACTGGGACATTGATTAAAATAGAGGTGTAGCTGCTCTGTAACTAAAGAAATGCTACAGAAACACTTTCAGTGTAAACTGGCCTGAGGGTTTCATTCTATCACTAGTTAAAATCCTGGGGATGTCACAGTCATTTGTGGTCAGTAGACCAAGAGAGCATAACTGACTCTGCTCCCTGGGTGGGAAACACGATCTTGATTTCTTTGGCCTCTATAGACAAACGTGAGCAAATTGCAGAGACTATCTTTTAGCTCCTGTTACATAATTGGGCAGTTACTGCTTGCTCTTCTCCAAGTGTGTTCAGCTGTCCCATGCTATTTCATAAGCACTTGCTGTATGTGCTGCTTCTCTCAAGCAGGATATCAATCAAAATGCACACAAAATAGTCTTAAAATATGGTTCTTCAACCATTCTTTGCTAAAGAAAATGATTATACATAGAACCATGAACATTCAAAGAACATTTTACATGATTATAGGGTTATATGCATAGTCAAAGACTCTGTTGTAGATGGTTCTATAAAGACATTTTTTTTATGGATCTATATAGCACCAAAAAGTGTTCTACTACTATTAAGACCAATTTCCAAAAATTCATCATCAATCTGAAAAATCATTTGACCATGCTAATTTTGCAAAAGTTATTTTAGTGTTTTTGGTTCTAGATATAACCATTTACTTTACTAAAGAACCATTGAAGGACCATCTTCTTAAGTCACAGGTGGTTTTCAGGCACTCTGATGTTGTCTGACATTCCCTGACTTTTTACAAATTATACCCATCTAAAATATTTTTTCCCCAAAGTGTTACACAGGCTATTGTTCAGAAAATGCAGCAACAACAGTGTCAAAACAGGAAGAGTGTCTATAAATCTATATTTTGATTAAATCTGCTCTAAACTTAGATGTGCTGATATATTGTGAAAAAAAAACACTATAAACATTTCTAGCCAAGACTTTTGAGCTCAGAACTGAATAAAGACAGGTGTTTGCTACACACTGCTCATTACAGTTTTTAGAAATTGTATGTGGTTTTATTTATAAAGCTTAACAAATTTGAGTTGATACTGGGTGTTACTGTGTCACTCGTTCCTACACTGTATATTCATGAGTCATGTGTGAGTTTAGAGGTCTTTGTTCATGTGAGCACTCTTTGTTTACAGAAACCAAATGGGTGTTTTCACACATTCCTGGGCTGCTAATTGACCACTAGCATGTCCAGAATTACGATGCTGTTATCATATGAATCACAGATCGCATCAGTGGGCGGGAAAAATGTGCAGCTGTCTGACTCACGCTTAAAAATGTGTTTCTGCTTATACTTGTATAAGCTCCACCCAAAAATATAAAAAATAAATATTTAGATTAAAAAAAAAAAAAATATATATATATATATATATATATATATATATAATTTTTTAATTATTATTATTATTTATTTTAAATAGAGCCTTTAAGGTTTCCATGTTATGTTTATTTTTGTATAAACTAGGAAAGGATATAATCTCGTTATAATGTGTTATAGTAAAGTGTTTTTGTGGAATTTTGGTTTTTGAATTTTGGGAGCACTTAATTTTTAATTCTTAATTCTATAGCAAAGGGCAAAAAGTATGTGAAAGTGAAAGTGACACATTGACCAATGTACTTGCGCATATAGAAATGTGACCTCTGCATTTGACGAATGAGCACTTCAGTCAAATTCTGTGATTCCAGAGAATAAAACCAGTGACCGATGACAGTGACAGTGAACTGATAAACTGAAACACAAAATTCTACTGAATAGTTGCTGTCATAAGAAAACGTCTCATTTTTTTCCTTCAATGTTTAATTTCCCTACATCATCGAGAACAGCAGCTGCCATTTACAAAGTGTGAACATTTTGATGAATGGACCAACAAGGATGCTCCAAAACGGCTTAGAACAGAATCTCTTTAGAATAATGTACAGTGCTAGATCAAAAAATCTAAATATTGTAAAATTCTCAGATTATTAGAATATTTAATTTAAAATTTGCATAAATAACTATTCAAACAGTGTCAACATTACATTAAGTGTGTGTCTTTACATGGAATTAATATAAAATATATGACAGTTAGCCTTTTTGAATTAAATTATGAACACAAATGAACTTTATACAAAGTAGTATTCTATATTTGGCGATGCACTAGTACTAGAAAATTGTATTTTGTACTGTAAAAATTCCATATGGGAATATTTTTTTCTATTTTTCTATTTACATGTTATTAAAAATGTGAAAGAATCTGTAGACAAAGCAAGGGCGTAACTTTGGGTCCAATATTGGGGGGGTTGAGCTGTCTGCCTATTTATTTATTTATTAAGTCATTTATGTATTTATTTAACTTTCTTTGTATTTACTCTGCACATTAAACAATTAAGAAATTTTTCACATTTCTTCCAACAGTAACAAATATTTTACACTTTTAGAATCTATTATATGACACACCTAAATTTCTCTATTTTCCAAGTGTATGTATTTACCTTAAACTGTATGTATTTCATTAAACATTAAACTCTTTACTACTAAACACGTTCTGTATGTATTTTATGTATTCTGTATGTAATTTTTAAAAGTAGCCCACAAAACCGCATCCCGCCACGCTTGAATTTTCATCTGCGACTGGATTTTCAAACAAGCCCAATTTGCCGTGAAAACCGCGAACCTGGCAACCCTGGCGCTGCTGCTTAGCGCCAACGGGTTGGGTGATACCAAGTGTTTGTGGGGAAAGGGGGGGTTACATAACCAAATGATTAAACATGCTAGTATTTTACCCAAAATTGATCATGAATAAAGAAAATTAACAAGTATTTGTAAATTGAAATTATGTGACTTTATTGGGGGGGTTATAGTGATTGGTTCAGATTATTGGGGGGGGTGGGGGGGTTATAGTGATTGGTTCAGATTATTGGGGGGGTCATAACCCCCCTATCCCCCCCGCAAATTACGCGCATGAGACAAAGATATAAAAGCTAAACAAAAGCACAAAGGATGGTGGGACGCTCCGCCTACCCCAATTCCACCATAGCCAGAAACAGCAGATCAAGGCTGTACAAACTGCGGTGGACTTTTTAATATGCTTTGCTCAGATAATAAAATAAATATAATCCAACACTGAACCAGTTTGTGAGGCAGATTGACATGTATCTTCCAGAATGCAGAATTCCTGACAGCTCCATATTTAAAAAATATAGTAGATTACTGCAGTCAACTTGCAGCAGATTTTTGCGGTGAACAAAAAGTCAATACGCTGCTCAACCTTGGTCAATTTTTCATATTCTATTCACACCTGAGTCTTCTTGGTTATTTTTCCAGAAATCATGCGAGGTCTCCTGCAGGCAAATTGATGTGTCAATCTTACTGGGATATTGATGCTGGCTTATACTCACAACTGAACCCTCTCCTCTGCAATTAACATTAAATTCCCACCTAAAAACATGCGTGAATGAGGCTCCAGTTAAGATACGTAAAAATTCCAGTAAGAAGGTTACTATTCAAACGAAGCACCAATTTGATGATTTTAGCCATGTTCTCTCTTGATAGACCTTCTAACCTCAGTTTCTCACCTCTGCAGCACTGCTGAGGCTGTCTTTGTTCTCGCTGGCCCTCACCAGCAACAGGTAGCGGTGCTGGTCGGTCTCGTAGTCTATGCTGCGGGTCAGGCTAATCTCTCCCGTCTCCTGCTGGATGCTGAATAGGCTGCTGGGATTGATCAACAAGCTGTAGCTGATCGGCTGCTTCTGAAAGGACAGAGCGGGGGTGACCAGGAATCTGCAGGGGGAAACGGAGAGACGAGTGAAGTGGATATAAGGTCAAAATGACAAACAAGGTAAGATGCTGTCTTATAAAATCAAATTGATGTCTCTACATAAAAGTAAAAAAAGGCTCTTCAATGACAAAAGCAGACTGAACATAAACATGCCACTGCGATGCTTCAGGCAGTGGAGATGCAAGAGTACAGATCACACACAGATTGACATAGATAACATCACCTACACACACAAACACACTATGTAGACTATTTTTATATAGTGTTAAAGTATAAAGTTAGGCACAATTGCATATGTATTAACATGACATATGAGGTAAAATCACATATTCAGTGACTTGCCATATGCATTAACATCCCACATACAGTAGCATCCCATGTGCAGTAATATACTATATACAGTAACATCTCAAATGCAGTAACATTCCAGCTGCAGTGACACCATATATAGGTGTTATAATAAATAGAAACATGTGCAGAAAATGTACTGATTGGTTCCCTGCTGAGGTGAATTTATACATTCTCAATTACAAAATCAACAAAAAAATGACATTTGACCAAGAGTATCCAAATTTTTGCTTCATAGTGTAGAGAAAAAAAAAAAAAAAAACATGCGGCTCATTAAGAACACAAGGGCCACAGATGTCATTTATACGTTTTGCAGACTTTTGCAGAAGTTTTGATGACAGTGATGATATTTGTCTTTAGGCTATACAGTGATACCTTGAGATACGAGTTTAATTCGTTCTATAACAGAGCTCGTAAGTCAGTCAACTCTTATATCAAACAGATTTCTCCCATTTAAAATATCTGAAATAGATTTAATCCATTCCAGCCCTGTGAAACATCCCCAAACCTTCCTAAATTATGGACCAAAAGACATGTTTTGAATTAAGAAACATATATATACTTTACTATCATTTACTATCATACTAACATTTTTACTATCGATTTTTGTCCAAAAAGGATGCAAGAAGGAGTACAGCGCATGAGACTGGACTTGATTCTGAGGGTAACACGTGAGAAAGAATGAGATGCAGGTGTTGTGCTGCCCATACTGGACCTTTGCGCCAATGCGCCAACTAGCAGCAGCCACTCGTATCTTAAAATTTCGCTCGGATCTCGAACAAAAATACAGACAAAGTCGCAGCTCGTATCTTAAAAAAATGTGTGTGTTTGTCTGCTCCTATCTCAAGGTAACACTGTGTATATATCAAAATTGTCGTCTAAGCCTAACCGTAACCTTACAAATGAGACATAGCCAACATCAAAGCCACTGGCTTTATTTTTGAACAACATACTTTTTTCTCCCTACAAAGTCTGAACATGTCTATTCTGAAAAAAGTACAAAAAAAAAAAAACATCCAGAACAAAAGTCCCATTTGTGTGTTGATTTTTAACTTTGGACTCTCAGTCTTAATCACTGCAGGCCCGTGGGCATGACTGTAGCCCTCAACCAGCATTCCCTTCATTAGATTATTGTCTGAGTCAATCGCTGTGTGCAGGGTGCAGCTGGAGCTATGAGAGGCAGCAGGCTGGTGATGAAGGAGCTGACGCTCCACAGCCTCATCAGCTAGCAGCACAAACACACCTCATCACTTACAATTCACTGACAGGAGGAGGTAGAGTGATGAAGAAAGAAAGAGAGAAAGAGAAATGGAGAGAAAGAGGAATGGAGAGAAAGAGGAATGGAGAGAAAGAGGAATGTAATGGTTACATAGACATGAATAGGATACGGTGATACAGATGTGTGCCTTGCAGAGTCCATTTATTTCTTTAGTATCCATTATGTTATTAAAACATGTTACTGTCATTTATGGTCAAACCCTAACAGCACTGACTTCATGTGTAGCTTAAATTAAAACTTGTGTTATTAATAATGTACAATTAATTTACACTAAATAATTAGACATTTATATGTATTTATACAATTATGAGATTAATTATAGAGTTGAACAATTAATTATTTTTATACTGAATTAATATGCAGTGCATTTTTTATTTTTTTCATAATATGCAAAAATGTAAAAGGTGGTAAAATAGACTATACACAATAATGTTTCTCCAAACTGTAATCACAAGCTTCTGGATTTGGCAGAACTGTGTATCAGCGAAAACCTGGTGATCATGATGCAGGTTTTATGATTCAATATATTGTAATATACTGTGATACTGTAAAAAGGCAAAATATTGTGATTTTTTAAATCAAATTTTATGAACAATGTCATTGTTGTGCCCACTACTTTGTTTACATTTTAGTTAAAGACTCTAATCGCTGAAGATACATCACAACACTGTCAACTAGCGGTCGGTGATTTAACCCTGCAAAGCCTGAGCTCAAATAATTGTCAGAAAAACTTTAATTCTTTGTAACTATTGTATGTATTTGACCTGTCGACTGGTTACAATAAAAGAAAGTAAAAAAAAAAAAAAAACGTATTGCATATAGGACCAGTCAAATGTTTGGACACACCTTCCTACATTGTAAATTAAAAGTCATCTAGACTATGAAGGAACACATAAGGAATCATGTAGTAAACGTTATAATAACTTTCATTAATAAGCCATTAACTAATGATTAATAACTGTGAACAAGTCATTAGTTCATGAAAATTTTAACATGAACAAATGTTTATAAATGACAGTTCATGTAGTTACTAATGATTGTATTAATTTTTGCAAATGTTAACAAATCATTAGTTAGTCATTAGTAAATCATTTGTTAAAGAAAATCTCATGAACTAATGATTTGTTCACAGTTATTAATTATCAGCTAATAAGTAATTAATGAAAGTTATTCTAAAGTGTTACCAAAATGTTAAACCAAAATATGTTTTAGATTTTAGATTTTACTTCAAAGTAGACACAC
>BRDA01006037.1:0-20583 GCA_036984385.1 Crenuchus spilurus | reverse complement strand
GTCAACTTTTAGAAATAAATAATGTATCACCTTACGCAATTTTTGTTACGCATTCCACTATGTAATAAATAAAGATTTTCAACTGGAATATTTTATTCACTGAGATCTAGAATGTGTTATTTTAGTGTTCCCTTTATTTTTTTGAGCAGTGTATGAACAACCTAAATAACAATAAATCAACAACAATCGATTCAGCCTAAAAATGACATAATGAGATAATAAGCAATTGAACTGGCAAACCTGAAAGAAAAATGAAGTGGTAGAATAGATGGAAAACATTTGACATCAATTCAACTCAAAATCACTTCAGTCCAACATATTTAGTTATGATCTGCAGATTTCTGAGTATGAAGCATCTGCAGATTGGCGCCATGTTTCTGATCACATGACACGTGTCTTTACTCGCTTCAGGAACCAGAACAAGTTATGGAGGAGCCGTTTAATTGCCCCGGCGCAGCGTCCGGTTTAATACATATTGATTTCTCTCTCTGCCTGTCGAGCACTGGGCTAGAGGCGATTTCTGTCCAGTGCTCTGCATCCTCATCATCACACAGACGGACAGTTTTTAAAATGCAGAGGACCGAAAGGACAACATGAAAGAAGAAAGCACAGACAAACAATAAATGAAAGATGCCCGATGTGAAGCAGCGAAGATACAATTTTGATTGAAGAGCAAATTGAATTTTTATATGTACGAATGTTGACCCTCTGCTGCTCGCTTTCTATCTCTCTTTATCTCCCTCTGTGTTCTCATCACCACACAAAATATGTAAAAATCACGGCGGGTGGTGTACAGTCTCACAATTTTAATGCATTTGCGCTATCTCTAATGATAACACTGTCTAGGAAAGTATATTAATAAGGACTAGGTCCTTATTTTCATTTTAGTCCTTGTTTGTTCTGTTGGTGATGGCACCTTGACAGCCTTTGCTGTGGCTCACACTATTTATTTTCAAGCTTTAAATGATAAATACAGGATGGGATGACAAAACTCTGGCACTTACACACAGGGCTGAGCCCATTTCCTTCAGCCAAAGTCTAACTACACCCACTACTCTTCCATAGTGGTCAGGTAGACACGTCCCTTCATCAGTGTGCTGAATTAAATCCACAATGCTGCCAGAAGGCTTCAACAGTGAGGTCTGATGTCCCAGACCCACCCACCTCCAAGCTCACTTCACAGACCTATGATTTAAACAACCCCTTAATCGTAGAACCACACCAGCCTCCCTGGTAACTAAAGGCCAATTTACAGTCCAGGCGACAAGTGACGCTTGGCAAAAAGTGATGCAAGAAGACAAAATTTGCATCTACTAGGGTGTTGCAGTCCTTGTTGCATACATCAAAAAAAATTTCAAAGGGTACAGATTGTTGTGCACTCTTATTAAACAGAATAATCTCAATAGAAGATATAGACAGAATCCCAAAGTTCTATGTTCTGGACAATGGAAAGCGCTACAGGACACGTGATTTATTATTAAGTAGAGAATGATTGTTAGAGAAGATTTAACATAGCTAATTTAACTTTGGTCAAATTTAATTTAAGGGTATTTCAGACACTCTGATGTAGTCTGACATGCCCTAACTTTTTACAAATTGCACCCATCTAAAATTTTTTTTTTCCAAAGTGTTACACAGGCTTTAGTTTAGCACAAGCTCAGCAACAACATTGTCAAACAGTAAGAGTGTCATAAACCTATATTCTGATTAAATCTGCTCTAAACTTAGACTTTCCAAAAACCTGTTTTCAGATGTGCTGATATATTGTGAAAACACTCTAAACATTTCTAGCCAAGATTTTTGAGCTCAGAACTGAATAAACAGAGGTGTTGGCTACACACTGCTCATTACAGTTTTTAGTAATTGTATGTGCTTTTATTTCTAAAGCTTAACAAATGTGAGTTGACACTGTGTTTTACTGAGTCAGTTGTTTCTAGATTGAATATCATGAGATATGTGCTCTGACTCATTCTGAAAAATGTGTCTGCTTACTTATGCTTACTGATGCTCTCACAAGAATCTAAAAATATATTTCATTTCAAGCTATATATATTTGAAAAGTAGACGCTTTAAGATTTCCGGGATATTTTTAGTTTAGTTTCTAGGATAAAATCTCACAATGTGTTTTAAAATCTCTCGCAAATCTTTCATTATATCCTGCCTGTGGGAGTGCCAACTCCAGAGGGTTAAGTACATAAACAGCTTCCTGCTGTAATGAAAACTGTGAGGCTGCTTTGTGTTTTGTTATTTTCATAGGACTATGGTCCAGTAGTATCTCTCGACGTCTTGAACAACGTCACCTGCACTATAAACTATAAGCTTGTATTGAACCCTACTGGCACAGTTAATGCATGCTCAGTGCCCAAAGTTCTAGGTGGACTCTACACACTACACCAACAACTGACCAGACTACTCTGCCAAGTACAGCAATAACCATAGATCTCAGGCTGCAAATAATCCCCTTCTCAATGTAAATGTGTGTTCAGTGCTTTTGGTGGACTGGACAGTATACCCAAAAATGGCCTCCTCAGTGACTATGGCTTTACTGAGCCCTACTGTCACTGTTAATGCATGCTCAGCACCATGAACACAGTACCACCAACACTCTATCAAAGACATATGCTAAGAATTATCCATATTTATCCACCCTGCTACACCTATATGTAATCAAAACCTGCACTTCCTCAACTAATCCACTATTTTTAATCACAACTATTGACTAGCCAATTAAGCTACTTCTGACAATTCCTTCATGACTTCCCTTAGCACATGGCCTCTACATCCAAATTCAATCAGTAATGATGTGGCAGACTTTGCTCAAATCCCCTAACATCTATCTCTACTGGCCTAAAATATGCCTGCCAAACATCCTCTCACTAAATCTATTTTCTCAACTTTTTCCATTTGACAGCTCCATCAACCTCATTTTCAAATGGAACTCTTGACTCTTTACTCTCAGGATACAGCATCATATGTGGTGTACCATGCATTAATACAATGCACTGCAGCACTTGTACTTGTCTACCTAAACATGTTTTTTTTTTTAAATCAAAAATTTACAAAAATGGTAACAGGCTTTGAAACTTTTCCTTTTTTGCTGTAGATGCTCCATCCATTATCCCACCCGCTAAATTCTTATTAGGGTCGCAGTTAGTCCCCTACCCCTAACTCGGCACAGGGCAGGGCATTACTCTATCCAAACTAAGCCCAGGACAGGGCGCCAATCCTGAATCTAATACAATTACATGAAATCATTAAGCCAGCACTTTACCTACACTTTTACACAAGGCAATTTCGAGCATGTTTCGAGCTAATCAGCGTTGACATAGCATGTCACAATATTGCTACCCATAGTATGAAACCTGATGGACTGGAGAAAGATGTGTAGGAGATAGAAGGTATAACAATGTGCGTGCAGAACTGATCATACAGTTAAATAACGATATTTAAGGTGACCTAACATTACCGCTGATGTTAAAATAATGGACAGTTTTTGCCTATTTGGATTAATTATTAACCACAAATGAATCCAGAGGTCAGAAAACGTGACACGGAGTAGCACTCGGCAAAAAAAAGGATGAAGGAACTGGAAAAGATAAATGTACCAATATGTCTCTCCAAACAATGATCAGAACCGGCCAGACTGCCGTCTTCTCTGTGGTTCTTTGTGGATGTAAAAGCTGGACAATTAAAAGTGAGAGGAAGAATATGCTTTCACATTTTGTTGCTGGAGAGGACTTTTGAGGGTACCTTGGACAGCAAAGAAAGCAAATAAATGGATCCTTGAACAAATCAAGCCTTCTTAGAAGCACAAACAGAAGAGCTCTGTTTGGACCCAAGTGAAGTACCGATTCACTTGAAAACACAGTAATATTAAAAGTAGTTGAAGGTAAAGGAGGAAGAAAGCAACCAGCAACAAGATGGATGGATAAAATTAGAGAATTATTAAACAAACCATTAAGAAGCCAAACAGAAAGCTGTATATTCTTAAGAAAGTCTATCCAAATTGCCAACAGGAGCCTGCATAGGCAATACATAATGTATAATATATGCATGGTGATCTTGTCTTCAGCCAAAATGTCATGAAGTCCAGATTTTATCAGGTTACATGTACTGTTAAACACATTCAGATACCTCTTGCAAGAAGTGGATTCAGCTCCTTGGTGTTCGCTCGTTCCAGTATACAGGTGCAGCTCAAAAAATTAGTGAAAGTAAATTTGGGATTTCATTTGGAAATCGAGGTCCCAGAGTCTGGTGGAAGAGTGGAGAAACACACAAGCTAAGCTGCTTGAGGTCCAGTGTGAAGTTTCTACAGTCGGTGATGGTTTGGGGGCCGTGTCATCTGATGGTGTTGGTTCACTGTGATATCAAGTCCAAAGTCAGCGCAGCCGAATTCCAGGATATTTTAGAGCACTTCATGCTTCCATCTGCTGACAAGCTTTATGGAGATGCAGATTTCATTTATCCAGCAGGACTTGGCAGCTGCCCACACTGCCAAAAGTACCAACACCTGGTTTAATAACCACAGTATCACTGTGCTGGGCAGTAAACTCACCTGACCTAAACCTTCCAGAGCATCTATGAGCTATTGTCAAGAGGAAGATGAGAGACACCAGACCCAACAATAATGAGCTGAAACCCGCTATCAAAGCAACCTGGGCTTCCATATCATCTCAACAGTGCCACAGGCTGATCACCTCCATGCCACACCGCACTGATGCAGTAATTCATGCAAAAGGAGACCCGACCAAGTATTGAGTGTATATACTGTACATACTTTTCAGTAGAACAACATTTATGTATTAGAAACCACTATATTCTTATATAATATTCAAATTTTTTGAGATACTGACTTTTGGGTTTTCATAGACTGTAGCCCATAATTATCAACATTAAAAGAAATAAACACTTGAAATAGACACTGTGTGTGTAATGAATCTACATAATATTTAAGTTTCACATTTTGAATTGAATTATTAACTAACAGCAAAACCAGCATATGTTGAATATTGGATGCTGGCATATATATAAACCATCAGTAAACACTATATAATGGCTTACACCAGCATGAACCTCCTACAGTGAAGTGCTGCTACAGGATGTAGTGTAGTTAGTAATACATAAAACAAGCTCCACCACTTTTTAAACTGCAAGTCAGCACAAGTCCAGAAGTGTATCTTATTTCCATGTATCTTATAACAAACATGGGAAGACATCAGATTACTAGAGGAAGGTGTTCAACACTTATAGCCCTATCCAGATTGGACTTACATTGGGGTTCGTGGGGTGATTTCTTCTTTTATGTGGACTGCTCTTTTGTTTATGTCCAGATCCATCCCCCAAAAAGAATACAGGCTGAATTACCTACTGTTGATTTTAGTTAACTCAGAGCTTGTCTGAATGTTTTAGTCCTGTCCGGATGCAAATCTCCGGCAGCATATTAACAAAATTCTACAAAAACACTTATATAACTCGCCCCCGAGTGGCTCAGCCAACTAAGGTGCTGCCACTATGATCTGAGGATTGCGAGTTTGAATCCTGATCATGCTGCTTGCCATCGCCAGTCGGGTCCTCGAGAGAGAGAAGAATTGGCCTTATTCTCTCTTCAGGTCTGCAAGATGGCGCACTCTCCCTAGCACTATAAACAATGTCGACTGACATTGGGCATTTGTCAGTTGATCCATCAGAACTTGGGATCTGCGCTTTCCTCCAAGTGCACTAGCTGCCCAATGTATCGGCAGCATCATCAGTGCTCATCTGCCCCCTCCCAAGAGTCCGAGACATTGCAAGTGATAGTGTTAGGGAGATTTGATAAAAAGGGCAGGTTAATTGGCCACAAAAATCAGGGGGGGGGGACAAAAAAAAACAAAACCCACATATAACTCTGTGAGAAACATACCTGGGAAACTTTATAATTCTATAAATTTATAATTCGAGACATAGCATTGGTGGATTACTGGCCATGGAATGTGAATCTGAACAAAGAGCTCTCAGCTGAGTGTTCACATCTATCTCAAAAATATTCAGTGAAAGAACCACTGAATGAGTGAAACACGTCACCTCACATTTGTTAAGCTTTAGAAATAAAACCACATACAGTTTCTAAAAACTGTAATGAGCAGTGTGTAGCCAACACCTCTGTTTATTCAGTTCTGAGCTCAAAAGTCTTGGCTAGAAATGTTTATAGTGATTTTTCACAATATATCAGCACATCTGAAAACAGGTTTTGAAAAGTTTAGAGCAGATTTAATGAGAATATAGATTTATGACACTTACTGTTTAACACTGTTATTGCTGAGTTTGTGCTGAACAAAAGCCTGTGTAACACTTTGGAAAAAAAATAATTTTAGATGGGTGTAATTTTTTAAAAATTCAAGGCATGTCAAACCACATCAGAGTGTCTGAAATACCATCAGACTCCAGGGGGTTAATGTCTTGAGAATAATAAAGAGGGAAAATCAGTCTAACAACAAATAGATAATAAAATGATAATATCTGGGTTCCTAAAACATTCAGTCCAGTATAAGCTCACTTCTGTAGTCATTAGTCCAGATGACTAAAAGTAAGGCTTGTCTTGGAATATGAAAGCCAAATCAAAGCTATATTGGTGGTAATTCTATATGGTATGAGCAGGCAACAGGGAAAAAAGAAACAAAACAAAACAGATGGACAATCAGGCTTGCGGAAGAGAAACGGAACTATAGATAGCCAAAAGGTGAAAGTTTGCGATGGATGCAGTGTCCTGGAGGTGAATGAACAGCACAGGCAGAGTGTGTGAGTGTGTGTGAATGATGCTACTGTGGGAAACCCCTGAAGCAAAGAGAGGCGGGGGGCGAGAAATGTAGTGTCCACTGTAAGAGCTATCATACCGCGAAGAGCCCTAGACAATTTAACACAATGTCACAGTGCTTACAAAGCGAGCATTAAGAGCCAGAAACACTATATTTCATCTTAACTTTCTTTCTCAATGTTCTTCCACTGTTTTTATTTTTTCCTTATAATGCATTATGATTGCAAAGCAAAGAGCTTATTTTTAGTTGTTTGTTTAGTTTATATATAGTGGATTTACATGCATGGCTTATCAAATGTGCAAGCTAGTCAAAGCCTGACTGGAGAGAGGGCAGTGGGGTGAACATACTGCAGAACTGAGGAGTGAAAGGTTTACAGAAAAGAGCTTATTTGAAGCCAAGGAGCTGAACCTCAAACTGCTTCTTGACTACTTTCCCACTGCCCCGGAGTCATGCATTTACATGTCATATGGACTCAAGTTCTTCCTTTATATAGAATAAATAACAAAAATAATCATGTTTCTATGTAGCATCATTACACTTTGGCAAAATTTCTAAAAATGTTGCATTCGTAGGCTACATTTGGCACTGTACACTGGTAAACCAGTTTATTTCCATATTTATATTATACTTAAAACATCCATCCATCCATCCAACCATCCATTCATCCATCCAACCAACCAACCAACCAACCAACCAACCATCCATCCATCCATCCAACCAACCATTAATCCATCCATACATACATCCAACCAATCAACTAACCATCCATCCAACCAACCAACCAACCATCCATCCAACCAACCAACCAACCAACCATCCATCCATCCAACCAACCATTAATCCATACATACATACATCCAACCAATCAACCAGCCATCCATCCAACCAACCAACCAACCATCCATCCAACCAACCAACCATCCATCCATCCATCCATCCAACCAACCAACCATCCATCCATCCATCCATCCAACCAACCATCCACCCATCCAACCTACCAATCAACCATCCATCCAAACAACCATCCATCCATCCATCCATCAAACCAACCAACCAACCAACCAACCATCCATCCATCCCCATTTGAAATAGCCATAAACTTCAAGTGTCCGGCAAAGAAAATGACTTATGCCCATCATCATTCTTCTTCATTTCCATCCTTCTACATATATGCATACAACCTTGCTCCATATCTCAGACATGCAGGTTCTGTGCTCTAGTGCAAATCTTCTGCTTTTGTGTCTGTTTTCTTTTCTCAGTAATGTCTTTTTGGCAGCTCCACTTCCTTTCAGAGTCTAGGTGTGAAATTATATTCTTGCAGACAAAGGTTGGACAGGAATCTGCAGTTTCTCTCAGATCTCACAGGGATGGGTTTTAAGATGAGTTTTAAGTACTCCTTATCTGAGGCCCATTTACTCTGAATTAATTCTTGTTTTTTGAACTCCAGTTTTGGAAACCCCTGTTGTTCCACTTATTTTCCTTCTTTATGAAAATGGGTTATATGGCTAAATCTTCTTTACTCATTTTAGATGTTTTTTTGTGAAAAAGTTATGCTGAGGTGTGTTTGGGTAGTTGGGGAGACAGTGGGGCATATTGTTTATTCTTTGGAAACAGATTCTGCTATAATGAATGAATAAACATTACACTTTGGTATAAATGAATGAGGAAAAGTAGTTAAAGAGGCAGTAAGATGTAAAATGTAAGGTGGATACAATTAAATGCTTATACTATATCTGATACAGTGACTGAGGCTCTTGTTAAATATATGTTTTCTCTTTTTCCCCAGAGCACTTTTCAATGCACTTATAGGGCCTGTCTCATTTCTAACATTTTGTTTGTTTGTTTTTTATCCTGATATTTAATTACAACCTCTTTGTGGTTTTATGTACTAAAAATAGTTGAATGACAATCTTCCTTTCTTTACTACTTACAATTAAATGGCTTTTTTTACTGTGCTCCTAAAATTGATATATGCAAATTACCTTTTTTAATGACATCACAAAAACAGTAAATTTTAAGCACTTTTTTGCAACTTTGTCTACATACATGGACTTTCTGGACTGGGCAGTCATATATTTTGAAAATACAACAAAGTTTACATACTGCATCAAACTAATTTATTTGAAAACAAGGAATGATATATATATATATATCCTTTAACCCTTTAATAGCTACAATATTTTTGACTATCCCCTTGCATACATACAATGTTAAACAAAAGTTGTGACTCCCCTGCTTAAACTACATGTCTTATTGACTTATTACTAAAATAAGTGACCATTTCTACTCGGAACACAATTTACTCTACACTCACTATATATTACTGAATTTACTATTTTTTTAATATAAATAAAAACTAAAATCTGTTGTGCAAAAGCTTTAACACATTATATAGTGTGTGGGGTTTTTCCCAATGTGATAACAAAAAACAAATTTTATAAAAACTTTTTAAAAAAGTTTTATAATAGTTAATAAATTACTTAAAAAGTACTTAATTTGTTTCCTGAGGTGAACTTACTAGAGCATCTCCAAAATTTTGAATATCATGAAAAGTTCATAATTTAATTTAAGAAGATAATATGGCACACATTTTATATTTACTACATGTAAAGTATCACATTTCAAAACCTTTTTTGTTGTTTATTGCTGATACTGTAAGTATAGTAATTTACTCAAACTGCAATTTAAATATTCTAATAATTTGAGATTCTGAATTTCTCATTATGAGTTATAAGATGTCCTGATCAACAGTAAAACACAAAAAGGGCTTGAAAAGTCACTTTGTATAATGAATGAAAACTATGACATTTTACATTTTTTTATTAAATTATGAATATTCTCACAATATTTTATTTTTAAGATGCACTATGTGTTTAATCAACACAATGAGTACTTTGTCCAGAGTTGTACAAACTCTGTTTGTCTTAGATTTGACTCTGTAAGCAGAAGAAAAATGCAACATTAATAGAAGTTGCTAATCTATTCCTGTTTTGGTTTGTTTCAGTGAAGTAATTACCAAAGCTGAGAACTGTTTCTGGGAATCCAGCCTAAATGCACAAAGTGGAAAGCCTTCAGAGCTCTTTTATTTATTTGTTCTTGAGAAGTAAGACGCTACAGTAGCTGAGGTTAGAGTGGCCAAGCCTGGTCCGGGCTCTGATTCTGACTAGCCTATGGCTTTCTAAAGCTAGTTCACTGAACCCCATTTCGAGCGGATCAGTGGAGACACTCTCATTGGTTTTAGTTTGAGTCAAGGGCACATCATACAAAGAATGTACAAAGGCTGCAGATAGCAACTTCTATTTGGTGGCTTGATGAAGCGTCAAGTTCTTCCCCATCTGTAAATGTCACATTTCATATCGAAGACTGAAATCCAAAAAAATGAACAAAAATTCATGTCACTATGTCAAATATATTGAAAAAAAAACATGGCGCACAAGAGTACGAGCCAAGCTTTGGGATCTTGGCACCAGTAATCAATATGTTCCCATGCACCCCCTCCCCATCCATTGTGAAAAGTCAAATAATTATTATGGTTTGAAACAATACTTTTTGGTACATTACCCTTGGCTAACCGTGACATTCAATAACGTTCTATTTCAGTGGGAAGCTCATAAAAAATATATTGAAATGTGTGATAGAGTTTTACGCCTTTGCCCTTGGCTTCAGCAGTTTTACAATAACAATTTGGCTTTGAGACATAAAACCTAATGATCGGGTCTGTCATATTTGCATACGTGGGGAGGGGTGGGGAGGAGGGCGGCTATTGCTTTCGCACTAGATGCCAGTTACAGAGCGTAATTAGAAAGTCTGGCAGTCGGGCTCATCGTCAACAGCAGGACTTCGGGAGGCGCACCGAGTATTTCCTGCTAATGAGGCTTGTCACCATGCGCTTTTACCCCCCGTCTCTTCTCCGCGCCTCACCCAAGACACTCCAGTGCGTTGGCTGGGCATAATCAGCACATAAACACGCTCATTACATCCACTACCGAAATAAACCTCCTCTAAACGTCCTCTGTGATAACATTCTGCTCCAAAGGAGGGGGGTAGAAAAAAGAAAGACAGTGATGCCACAATGAATGAGAGAATCTGAAAATATTTGCAAAGTCAAACAGAGAAGGAGAACATGGCTCTTGCAGGAAACAGCTTTGAGTCCCTCATGCTTCTTCATGTACCTACAGCACATCTGGTGTTGCCGTTGTTGTTTTCTTCTCTTTTCTGCATTTAATAAGCGAACCTTGCAGAGCAGACTGCAAGTCCAGTGTAGCCAGGATTTGTTGACAGGTGTGAAGGCTCTCTGAGTGGGGGTAAAACCCCCTGGGATGGAACGTTTAGAGTCTAGACCATCGCTTTGTGGGAAGGCTTTTCTGGGTGACTGGCCTTTCGCACATTTCCACCACAGTGAAGGAGGCCTCGCTGGAGCAGAAATTCAACCCATCACTTGCACACTGCTATTATGGTTTACATATATTTTGCACTGCTAATCAGCTCAGGTTTCTATAATTTTTCTGTCTACCATCCTTTGATTAAATCCGTAGTCTGCAGCACCTGCTCCAGGTTACTACTTCAGAAGTGCTGGATGGATAAAGCTGATGCATTATTGTAAGATAAGTGAGCAGAGTGGTCGATTCATGTATGGACGCAAGATTTTATAGATCTCCAGGAGGAGGCTTTGAATTCGACCAGCATCTACACCGTACTTTCAGATTCAATATTGTCTTATTTTGTAAAATACAAGCAAGAGGAGGGTGTCGTGAAAGCTAAACCTTCTTGTTTCTACTTTTATGATTAATTTCTGCCTGTTTTGAGCTGCCAATCAAAGATTTTGTTTCAAATAAATAATCTGCCATATCTTTTTTTTTTTTAATAAATGTTAAAAAGCTTTTTTTTTTTTTGCAATTATTTACTGATGGCTGAACTAATCCAAATAATCTGACATATAAATGAAAAACCTGCTGCAGAACACCCTCATAAAGTCCCTTCAGTGCTGTGCAGCCTGAAAAAATTATGTTTCTTTTACATCAACATTTGTCCATTTATTTCATGTTGTTGCTATATTGTGACCCTGCCGAGTCCCTGTCCACGCCCCCTGCCTCGCCTATGTCTCTGTCACGTGTGTGCCATGTGCTTGTGTTTACGTTTCTCTACATGTCTACGACCTCGTCATGTCATGTCTTTGTTTAATTCTGTTGCATACATGATCACAGCCCTGCTTGTCCATCTCATGTCTGATTACGTTCGCTTTAAAAAGCCTTCCCAGTATTCCCGTCCATCATTGTATTGTCGCCATGCCTGTTTTAGTGTCATCATGTTTTTTGTCTTCAAGAGTTTGTATGTCTTCACATCAGGTTTTTAACTTTTGTTCACAGCCACAGTCAGTTTTAGTATTAAGTCGTGTAAATAAAGTCACATTTTTTGGATCCCGCTCTATTCCTTCTCCTCTTCATGTACAAGACTTGGACATACAAATTTAGACAGAAACCTCTAAAAAATTAACCTACATTTCCAAGTGAATAAATTGCTGTGAATGTTTTTAGCAGTCCAATAAGAAACAGTGTTTCATTTTTCAAGCTAAATGCTAACTAATCCCAGAAGTAAGCCGTTGCCTACTCTGCAGATGGTGACAACAATAAATCTTTCAGAGCAAGATACAGTTGGTGGTGATAAAGTTGTAAAGTTCAAGCTAATCCATCTTTAGTAGTTGTTCAAAAGTTTACTTTGAAGTGTACACATTCACTAGCCACTTTATTAGGTGCATTAAATCACACTTATTGCCCATTTTATCATTTGCATTCACTAATTAACTGCATTTTGTTGCTCTACAAGGACAAACTGAAGTTAATCTGTTTCTCTGTTTCACTTGTTAGTCGTCCATTCATCACTAGTCACTACAGAACTGGCATTAATTGGGTGGTGGATCATTATTTGCACAGCAGTGAAATTATTAAATTAACAATGATTATCCAGTCATGCAACCAAAACAAAAAATAATTTCATGGAATAATTTGTTTTACATAATTTAGTTCAAAAGGGTAAACTGGCATTTTTCATATTTATTTCATGCAGAGTGACTTATTTCAAGCTTTATTTAATTTTCATCAGTATGTCTTATATCTCATGAGTTGGCTTGATGACCAAGCACAATAATCTCATACATCAACAGTAAACCTTTTGGTAGTAATTTTGGCAATGTGGGCAGGTGCAAAGTTCTGTTGGGAAAAGAAATTGGCATCTCCATAAAGCTTGTCAGCAGATGGAAGCATGAAGTGCTCTAAAATCTCCTGGTAGATGTCTGTTGACTTTGGACTTAATAAAACACAGTGGACCAGCACCAGCAGACGATATGGCACCTCAAACCATCAGACTGCAGAAACCCTGGATTGTGTGTCCCTTCACTCTTCCTCCAGACTTTAGGAGCTTGATTTCCAAATGAAATGCAAAATTGACTTTTATCTGAAACGAGGACTTGGACCAATTCTCTTTAGCTCACGTAGCAACACTTCTGACATCGTCTCTGCTTCACTATTGTTCTAATAATCTGATATACTGGGTGATTGAAGAGTAAAATTAAGATTTGAAAACTTTGCGAGGAAAAAAAAAATGGTTGGTTAGTTTAAACGTCAGACAAATGACCTCTTCCTGTAGGCACTTACTGACAACGCTGAACAAGGAACCCACAAGCGTGTCTGGCAGCAATCAAAGCTTTGACTTTGCTTGATCATTTTAGTTATGTGGTCCTATAAACACAGGTCGTGTCTTATATGTCGCCCTGCAGAGATGCTCTTGTGTTCTAGAAGGCTTATATGGGTGAGATGACAAAGCTCTCTCCTCTTGATTCTATAACAGGTTCCTCTTCAGGTTCCTTCAGGCTGTTCTTGTCCACATGGAGCCATGAGCAGGTGTCTGAGACACTTTTGCCGCTGGCTGGAAATCAAGTGGCAGCGAAGCAAGAGAAGCAGGAAGAGCTTGAGGAGGTACTGAGAGAGCGACGCATGTTCAGGATCAGTGCTTTAGGGGGAGGAGGGACATCAAACCCGAGTCTGCTGCCTTTGTGGCCAAGAGTCCTTGGTCTGGGTGTTTCTTTTGTTGTGTGATGAGTGTAGTGTAGCAGCTTCCACCTCTCTCGCTCTCTCTCTCTCTCTTTCTCTCTCATGTGGTTTGAAGTGTGCAGGTCTTTTTTTCAGCCGCTGAAGTGGAAAGTGAGAGCGGGGGTGCGAGAGGTTCAGCTCCAGTAGGTGCTTACAGAACTGAAGATGATCAGACTCCCTTCGGCCAGACAGAAAGCAGCCAGGCTTAAGGGTTCAAGGTCAATGGTGGAGGATCAGTCTGAGTGAGTCTTTAACTTCTGAGGCTGGAGGTATCCACCAACTTTAAGGGATTTATGAATGGCCTCATAGGGTGTCATGCTAATCCTCTTGCTTATGCTCCCTAAACCCCTCAGAATGGACTTTTTTCGGACATGCACCCCCACCTTTTACAGCAAAAAAGCAACTATTACAGTGTCAACTACAATAAGACAGGATTGTGTACTGTAGCACAAACACAAGGCCTTACAGTGGAGAAGCTAAAAACTCAATCTAAACTCAATGGCCATTTCATTAGGTACACATACCTTGTGTCTACACTCATTGTCCAGACTGTAGTCCATCTGTTTCTCTGTACACTTCATTGTCCTCCTTTCACCCTGTTCATATTCATGAGCATGACCCCCACAGAGCAGGTATTATCTGGATGGTAGAGGCGTGAACCTTCACTGACATCACGATTCAATTCTTTTTTGTGATGCATCACGATGCGGCTCATGAATTTTCTGTATTATTTCATTTGGTCTTTCATTTGGGTGGCAGGCTTTGCAAACCCCGTGTGACTTATCCAGTTCCTGCTTCCCAGTCAGCTCATAGAATCCAAAATGTGTCCATATTTTGACTTTTAAAACATTTGGGGCGTTTTAATCTCAACCTCGCGACCTATCTCCACCATTTTTTCTATTACGTATACGATGAATGACGTCACGTTATAATCCATTATGGTCTGTAACTGCATCGATGCTGAGTTGACGACGCCCACATCTCAATGCATCGATTATACAATTTCCACACCTCTACTGGATGGTGGATCATTCTCAGCACTGCAGTGACACTGATGTGGTGGTGGTGTGTTAGAGTGTGTTGCGCTGGTAGCAGAGCTGCTACAGATGTTAAACACAATGTTAGCTCTGTCCACTCGATTAGACACACCTACCTTGTTGGTCCTCTTGTAGATGTAAAGTCAGAGACAAGAGCTCATCTGTCGATGCACAGTTTGTGTTGGTCCTCAAGTCCTTCAATGATGCCCACAGGAAGCTGTTGGCTGAATAGTTTTGGTTAGTGCACTTTTTTCACTCCAGCAGTGACACAGGTGTCACCACTAGGGATGAGCGAGTACACCACTATCTGTATCTGTATCTGTTCAAACATAAATTATCTGTATGCGTATCTGTACTCGAAGTGGGCGGGGCCTAAACTGGAATTGTGCGTGGTTTAACCAGAAGTGGGTGGGGCTTAAATCAGTGCATTATTCTAAGTCTGAAATTGATTTGGATCGATCAGAAGTTGTTATATGTATTGTTTATTTGAAAACTATTTACAGAACAGCGTCAGAATTCCAGAATTGTTTTTGATCATAAAAGTAAGAGAATTATTTACAGAGCAAGTTTTTTTTTATATAAACTCAGAACATGAACACTTTTGACTTCATGAATGAATACAACTCATGCAGTAGGAAATTATGAACTACTAAGTATAAATGCACAAGGGTTGTCATACTCAACACAACTTCCTTTATTTATTTATTTAAATTTTTTTACAAATTAATTTTTTTGGTGTATGATCAAAATGATTTTTGTCTTTCAATTATTTATTTTTACTTCCTAACGTTCTTGGCATTTTTTTTCACATAAAGTTAAACAACGTTGATTAATATTTGTGTGTGTGTGTGTGTGTGCGTGTGTGTGTGACTGAGTGAGTGTGTGAGAGGGAGTGAGAGTGCAGCACAGCTCTGGCAGAAACGTGTCTGCGTAGGGAGGGGCGAGTGCTTTGTGTGACTGGCCAATCACAGATCGTGAGGACAGTCAGTTACCCAATGAGGATTTTCCTTCAGCACAAGCACAGATATTGACGAGTTTTACTCATATCATGCTCGTTACTCATCACAAATGCTTTATTCGTCCGAAACGAGTATCCGGCTCAACCCTCGTCACCACCATAGCACGGCTGTGTCGATCCACTCATTTCATAACACACACTAACACACCACCACCAGATCAGTGTCGCTGCAGTTCTGAGAATGATCCACCACTCAAATAATATCTGCTCTTCGGTGGTCCTAATCACTGAAGAACAGGTGAAAGGAGGATAACAAAGTATAGAGAGAAACAGATGGACTACACAGTGCACCTGTATGCTCAGTGGAGCTGATAACATGGACAAAGAGTGAAGATATTAAGTAGTTTTAATGTTATTGCTGATCAGTGTAGCCAAGAACAAAATAAGAATCTGTATCAGTGTATATCCATATACTTCTACAGGAAACCGGTCATCTTGCAGAGTTCTGTCCATTTGCAGTACTATTTAAATGCAATACAAACATAATTAATTTGAGTTAATGATGTGAAGAATTAGATTTGCATTGGACTTCCACTCAGTATCAACAGGTTTTGCAAGAAATGTAATTTTTTCAGCAAAACAGTAGTTTATATTAAGTTAAAATAATAAAAATATACACCTTTTGTCAACTTACAATGTGGCATGGACTGAAGGCTTAGAATCTGCGCATTCAACAGGATTTCTTTTATTTGCTTCAATCAGCTACGAGTGAGAAATAATCAAAACAAATATATGCCAGAGGAGATCTAGAAGTGTTAAGGAAAGAGAAGCGTCTTGAAGGAGAGCAATACGGCTGATATTCAGCATAAGGGAAAAAATAAGCTCACGGCCTCAGTGGGTACCACAAATAGAACGCCAAAGAAGCAGATACATGGCTGGCACAGAGTGTTTTATTCTAGGCAACATAAACAGCATATTTTGCTTGTGCAGAAATACATGCACAACAAATTATGCATATACTGTCAAAGCAATGGTGTGAAACTGCAGTCCTGAAGGACCTGAGCTTGTTTTAGTGTTTTTGCCTGGTCGAACACACCTTTTTTAATGCATGAAGAGCTTGATAATTAGTTGATGAGCTGAATCACATGCAAATTGGGGGGAAATGCTAAACACGGTGTTGAATAACTCTCCAGAGTAGTCACAACCTGGCCTTAAATGGAGCATCGAGAACACAGGCATCCTTTAAAGAGTCTGTGACTTCCCTTAATAGCATTAACTTTATTATAATTGTAGCTGTTTCATAGTGTTCTGTGTAAAAGCTGTTGTACACCATCATTAATACCACTCAAAGGTGAAGACACTTGCCTGAGACACTTTGACAAGTTAAATTGCAAGTCAGAGCATATCTGAAACACCCAGGCTTGGAAGGTGATCCTGGCAAGAAGTGGTCTATACCTACCGACAGCGGCCTTCTCCAGATCTTTGATGGACGATCTGTGAGATGTGCTAGAACGTGAATTTTAATCCACAGTGGAACCACCTCACAATGTACAAGACTTGAATTATCTGATTATAATATGACGATGGCATCAGATACAATAGGACACTTCAGAAGACATGGAGAACCAACAGCATATAAGCCATATTAGCATTCGGTTTTACTGTTATGGCTAATCAGTGTATATAAACCTGAAAATAACAGATTTAATTCCAAAAATGCATAGATTTTAAGTGTTTTTGAGGCTGATTTGCTCCTCCCCACAATCGTAAAAGGTCTCCCAATTTCAGAGTGATCTTAACCAATGATCTTCCAGGTGATCCTGTAATGTGAGGTGCCAATATTCCAATTTTTACCCCTCCGATTTTCCCCAAGTGTAACCGAGGCCACCCCAATTCTGAGTCAGCAATATAAAACATATAAAACGTTCAATATTTACGACTCAGTACCCTGTAGTGTGGGAGGATGCCGATTCAAGCCAAACTGAACTTGTCAGTGTGTTCAGTATGAGGTAAAAGCGAGGAAGCTAAATTGCGAGTGAGGTACATTTGTGAGGTAGAACCGAGGCAACAGCATAAGTGTCTTTATAATGTGTGCTCTTAAGGTTTCATCTGCATGTTTTTTTTTTTCCATAGTTCAAACTCCCAGTGAGGTTTTGAGGCTCAGAGCCATTGGTTGGGTGTTACTCATAAAGTGTGTGGTATTCCCATTCAGTGTTAATGGTGTAATATGGACATTTTTAAGACTAACAACGATCAAGGACAGAAAAAATTGGTGAACAATATCATGATGTGTCTCACATTTTCAACGTCGTTTAGAAATCCTGTAGTGCAAACCAGGCTTTAGTCTATTATAAGCTCTCAGGTATTGTTTTTATCTCCGATGATGACTTATTCTCATTGTCCCATGTGCTTGTGTTTACTTATTGTTTCTGCCTTGTTCCCCAACAAAGTCTTGCCTCTTTTCATTGGATTCACCTGTTTTAAGTGTTGCCATGTTTAGTCCTGTTTGGACTTCGCCAAACCCTGATTACCCACTGATAGATGGATGGTTGGATGGATGGATGGTTGGTTGATTGGTTGGATGTATGTATGGATAGATTAATGGTTGGTTGGTTGGTTGTTTGGATGGGTGGGTGGTTGGATGGATGGATGGATGGATGGATGGTTGATTGATTGGGTGGATGGATGGTTGGTTGATTGGATGTATGTATGGATAGATTAATGGTTGGTTGGTTGGTTGGATGGATGGATGGATGGATGGATGGATGGATGGATGGATGGACTTGCATTGGCTTTTCAATTTATAGTTTGCAGTTGGTGAATGGGAAAAGCAGGCTGTTCATGTAAGTGATGTAAGTGCAAGTACAGACTGCACGTGATAAAATACGCTGCCCACTTACTGGAGTGAGTCTGTCCAGTTCAGCACAGCTGGACATCACCGGTCATGTGATCTGGAGTGTGGACAACTGACTATACTGGATGACTGATCACAACATGACCTGCATGTGTGTCTGAATGTGACACTGTTATACACACGTACTTGTTGAGAAAGGGTCGATATCTATCTATCTATCTATCTATCTATCACTCTATCTATCTACAAGGTTAACTGTCATAAGTTCTGTTGATGCTGTGTGTGTAGTAATTTACTCAAACAACGAATGAAATGTTCTAATAATTAGAGATTCTGGATTTTTATGATCACATAGTATAAAATCTGGCTGGTAATTCTGAATAATGTAAAAACAAGTAGAAACTACTCTGCACTGGAGAACAGAGGAGGTTTTCGGTTGTTCCCTGTAGAGGTGATGTTACATGTTATAACTTAGAAAACATTAATTTGACCAGGGGTGTCTGAACTTAAGACTATATATAATATCTAGCCCAGCAAATGTACAAAACACACACACACACACACACACACACACACACACACTTACTGACTGTCTCTAATGTGCCTGAAGCAGCAGAGCATTGAACTGCATCGTCTCTAACTTCCTGTTATCCTCTCTCGCTCTTTTTCTCTCTCTTCAGGCTAATCCACTGCTCTTAATTATTCCTCCCCTGGGGAGGGCAGGAAAAGGCTTTTACACACACACACACACACACACACACACACACACACCCACACACACACACACACACACACACACACACACACACACACAGAGAGAGAGAGAGAGCTATTGGATTTTGATTGTCATCCGACCCATCCCTGTCTGTCCAGACAAGCTGGCATTATGAGAAGGATAATCTTCTAAATCTCTTTGTTGAAGCAAACACAGAAGAGAAAAAAGTGAGAATTTCATTTCTGGGACTTATGAAATGCTTTTGTTTGTCAACAATGAAAAACTGCTGCATTTAACTTGCCTAATTTACATAAATTTATCCTGGACACAATTACATAATTATACATATATTACATGAACACAATCAATGTCAAAAGTAAGTAAAGCAAAGCCTTGTGTGTGTGTGTGTGTGTGTGTGTGCGCACTCAGGGAATTTCTCTTTTTTGTGTGGAACAAAAGTCCACATAATGATAAGAATACAATCTGTATGTGGGGATATTTATTATATTATTTTATTTTATTTTATTTTTATTATTTTATTCTCTATAATATATTTTGTTAACTCTTATTCTATTATACTAAGGAGAAACTGTAACTATTTGTAATTTCCCTCTGGGATCAATAAAGCATTTCTGATGCTGATGCTGATTCTGATTATTTTGTGGGACCTGGACATGAGCAGAAATATTTTTGGATACTGAGGTTAAGCTTGTGTTTAGGTTTCAGTATAAGACTGCCTTTAGTTACTGAGGTTAAAGTTCAGTGTTACTTTTAGCTGTAGATGATTACTCGGGTACAGTTTGAGCATTTAACATCATTTACCATCACTCTTACAGGTTTACGCTCTGTTTTACAGTGTGCCGGTGTGGTCCAGCCGGCTGCCTTTGTTTTGTACACCCGTTCACGGGGTTCTTGGCCTCGATTTGTTTTTGCACCCGTTTTCAGGTGGTAGTGCTTCGCGCCGTCGCTTTACCGTGTGTACTGTGTGTATTGTACTGTGTGTACCATGACCGATATAATATATATAGTATATACAGTATATTTAAATAAATATACACTGCTCAAAAAAATAAAGGGAACACTAAAATAACACATTCTAGATCTCAATGAATAAAATATTCCAGTTGAAAATCTTTATTTATT
>BRDA01006035.1:21397-33343 GCA_036984385.1 Crenuchus spilurus | reverse complement strand
CTCCTTCTATCTCTCTCTCTCTCTCGCTCTGTCTCTCTCCCTCTCATCTACCCTGCGTCTCTCTCTTTCTCTCTCTCTCTCATCTCCCTCCTTCTATCTCTCTCTCTCTCTCACTCTCTTTCTCCCTCTCATCTACCCTGCGTCTCTCTCTCTCTCTCATCTCCCTCCTTCTTCTATCTCGCTCTGTCTCCCTCTCATCTACCCTGCGTCTCTCTCTCTCATTTCTTCCTACTTCCTCTCTCTCTCTCTCTCTCTCTCTCCCTCTTTCATCTCCACCACCTCTCTCTCTCTCTCTCTCTCTTTCATCTCGCCCACCTCTCTCTCTCACTTTCATCTCCCTCCTTCCCCCCTCTCTCATCTTCCTCCCTCTCTCTCTCTCTCTCTCTCACACACACACACACACTACCTCTCTCATATCTTCCCCACCTGCCTCTCTCTCTCTCTCTCACTCCTTCTTTTTCTCTCTCTTTCTTTTTCTCTCAGTACCTTTCTCTCTCACCCCCCCTGCCTGCCCCTCTCTCTCTCTCTCTCTCTCTCTCTCTCTCTCTCTCTCTCTCTCTCTCTCTATCTATATCACTCTCTCCTTTTCTCACAACCTCTTCCTCCCTGTGGACTCTCACAGAGTTGACATAAAGCTGTTGCTGTCTCTGTGAGCTGTAGAGACCCCATCACTCTGTCTGTGGGGGAAAAAAACCTGACAACCAGCTGATCATAAACACACACACACACACACACACACACACACGCTGCAGCATCATGGACCACAGTCATTAAAATCAGATGGGATGCAGATAGAGGCCATAATGAGGAGGGGGAGTGAGAAGGGCGTGCGAGGAGACTTGACTGCTGCACTTTAGACGATCTGAACAGGGCTATTGTTTTTCCAAGTGCTGCACATTAAAGCCTTTCTGTCAGAGTTAATTAAACCACTCATCACTGGCCTCTTCTCAAGCTTCTTCCCTTTTCGTCTGCACAGACTGTGTTATTCAGACACTCGCTATCTAAAATTTGAATAATCCTTTTATACGTTTCCTCCTTCATGGTGAGATTGTCTTTTATAATAGCAGGGAATTGGATTGTCTGAGTCGATGCCAGTATTTCCAAACCACAGTTAAGCTGACACCCGTGCATTTATTGAAAGTCACTGCAAGGCTAGTGCCATAATCAATCACATCCTGACAGCCGTGTGTCAGCAGAGGAGGTGTGTAAGATCCTCTTTTTTGGGGGGGATTTTACTTTCCTTCCGGCATGCTGCTGAAAACGGATTTACGGAGTGACTCAATCTAACTATAATACAGTTTATTAAAGGCCATTATTTTCCACAAGTGCGTACTTCCAGTGGCACAAATGGTCATATAAAATTGATAGCTGCAGTTATAAAATCTGACTGGCTGAGCCGCGCTGTGAAGAATACCTAAGATTGCCTCATAAAACGGAATTTTCTATTAAAGCACCAAGCAATGGAATAATATTTGACCTTTATGTTGCTTTGAATGAGCTGCACATAAGTGGGTGCAGTAAATTGAGAAAAACGACACTAAAATACCCGACACACACAAGCTCAGTTAAACTGAGGCTGAGGATGACAACGGTCTTTGTCTTTAACATCTACATTATGTTTTAAATGTCAGTATTCATGTAAAACTAATATAGAAATATTACTTGAAGTTTTAAGTGTTTGTTCTTATGCCTTAAATTACACTAAATCTAGTGCAGGAGAGTGAAAATATGCTGCTGATAGTGTACTGCTAACGTAACATTGCAAATCCCATAGATATGCCTGGTCTAGCACTACCATAGCTGTGTAATCAGTGTCTCACCTGTTCTCTGTATAAACTTTAGACTCTTAGCCAGTCAGTATAACTTCATGACCCATCTGTAAACTAGCTTTGAAAGCACATTTTCTTCTGCTTCTTCTTTTTTTGTCTTCTTTTTATTTTTTTTTTATCTTTCTTCTTCTTCATCATCTTTTTTTTTCTTCTGCTGTTCTTCTTCTTCAGGGTTTCCGATACTTTAAAAATATGTTTATCACTTAACAAAGCAGCACATACCAAAAATAATCATTCTTAAAAATGAAATAAGACCCGTCTGACTTGAATTTAAGACAGTCTCACTGTTTTGAGTTTTTTTTTTCTTAGTAAAAGTCTATTTAAGGTGTTTTAAAACATTAAAGACTTATGGCTACCCTGTGCTCCTCCTCCTCCCCCTCATCTTCCTCCTTTTTTTATTACTGCTTGTGTACTGTACATTTAAAATGCACATAAAAGTGCTTCATAGTGTGCAAAAAAAACCAAACTATAATTAATAGAGTACTTTCTTAATTATAATTAATTCACAATTTGACAATAATTATTGTGAATGAATAGTAATTATAATAAATAAACATGTTTTGTTTTTTTATAAAGTACAGTAAGTGCTAATTAAATGCTGAGTAAAATGATGGCTTTTGCACTGGTAGTGGATTCTGCCTGGGCAGTAGTGACATACCCTGAGCTTCAAATCTTCCAGCATTAAAACAAAAGGCCAGCACATATTCTATAGTTAACTCTTAAAATATCAAGGAAACCAGGAATGTATCATATTTAAACTTGATATAGAATGTAGAGCGTTGGACATGTGGTGTCATTTAGTTCCAATAAATCATCTCAATGAAATGAATTCATCCAGTGTGGCTGATTTTATTTTTGGATGTGTAGCTGAAGATAAGTGCAGCAGGCGAAGAGGTATGACCCAGTCTGATTTATTGCAACACAGAAGACTTCCTAATACATGTAAATATGACAAATAGAACACTAACAATGACCCTGATGTACGAACCGTACTACAACCAATGACCAATGCAAACACAAGGGAACTATATAGTACTCATAATTAGCAGGGTGACACAGCCGGGGTAGTGATGATAATAGACAGGTGGTATATTAACAGGTGGGACTCAGTGTGTGTACCAATGATAGTCACATGACAAGGGCAGTGAGCAGGCATGATAGAGGTGGGGCTTGATGGTAGCAATATTAAAGGAGGTGGAATATCTCCCTCATGTATTTAGTGCTTTTGCTGAAGTGTTCTGAACAAGTTGTATCATCTGTGTCTTTAGGTGCTCCAACAAGCAAACATTACAGGAGTGAAAATATGAATGCAATAATTATCTTGCAGTATAATCTAATTATAATATTATAATCTAATTAGCATGCTTGGATAATCTATTTGTATGCTTGCTTTGTTGTACAGAGTCTGAATTTATTGATTTTTTTTGTTTAGCGCTCTATAGAATTAGCAATGTTATACTACTGCCAAGTGGCTGGGATGAGAATCAGCACCTCCAGATCTGAGACCATGGTACTCAGCTGGGAAAAGGTGGAGTGCTCTCTTCAGGTTGGGAGGATGTCCTTGCCACAAGTGGAGGAGTTTAAGTATCTCGGGGTCTTGGTCATGAGTGAGGATAAGAGATAACAGGAGATTGACAGGCGGATCGTTTCAGCATCCGCAGTGATGCGGGCTCTGTACCGGGTCTGTTTTGGTGAAGAGAGAGCTGAGCCAGAAGGCAAAGCTCTCTGTCTACCGGTTGGGTTTGTGTTCCAACCCCCACCTGGTCTTGAGCTTTGGGTTGTGACCGAAAGAACGAGATGTCTCTGTTAGAGACACGGTGAAGAGTTTGGACATCTGGGAAAGAATCAGAGTAGAGCTGCTGCTCCTTCATGTTGAGAGGAGCCAGTTGAGGTTGTTCAGGCACCTGGTTAGGATGCCTCCTGGATGCCTCTCTAGTGAGGTGTTCTAGGAATGTCCAGCTGGGAGGAGACCCCGGGGAAAACCCAGGATACTCTATAGAGGTTATATCTCTCAGCTGGCCTTGGAATCCTTGCATACGAGCTAGAAGAGGTAGCTGGGTAGAGGGACGTCTGGTCTACTTTACTTGGGTTGCTACCCTCACAACCTGGATACAGATAAGCAGAAGATGATGGATGGTTGGATGGACACTAGAGCCAATGATGGTGTGAGCCTCCAGTTATAGCCATCCATCTCCAGTTGTCTGTTTACATCCATGCCATGTCTTACCCTGCTCCTGGCACACCTTTTGTCATTGTTTACACCTGTCTGGTTCAGTGCTGGTGCCTCGTCTTGTCTGATTACGTTTGGTTTATATGTACCCTCATGTGTTTTGGTCTTGGTCAGTCATTGATGTTGCTCGCTACATCTGATTCACAGTCAAGTTGCCAAACTCAGCCAAGAGTAAATAAACTATACGTTGCACCTCCTCTTCTCCTGTCTGACAGGTGGTGTTGTTCATATCAGAAGGGGCAAAGTTCATATTGGCACTAAACAATTCATTTATACTTGCACATGGGAGTAATTTCACCAAATTAGAAAGCAGGTTGCCGGGGGCTTTCCATTGAGCTTTAAACTGAAATGTGTCCACGGCCATGCGTCAAACTCCTCCTCCATCCTCTTTAACTTCCTACTTTCTATGTGATCTTCTGTGACACTATTTCTTGTATCTCCATCCCTTTACACATCTGCACCTTCGCTCAGTTGTGCTACACTACAGTGTATCTCCTCAACCACAGACCGAAGCCTAAAACCACGGGGTGAAGTAGCTGAATGACTGTTTTACCCTCCTTAATTATTTTTCTCTTTCTTCTACAGTGACTCTCTGTGCAGCAGCGATGGCATGTAGTAGCCATTATGAATATGCCATAGAAGAGTTCTGCCTGGCTAAGTTCAAGCTTGACATGGAGGCTCTGGACCAGCGCCACTGGTGCAGCTGGGAGGACACAGTAGAGTGAGTAGACAGTATTTCTCATTGAGTTGCTTGTTAGGTATTCTTAAATTGTAATACGGACGCCCATTGTTCTCCAGACTCTTTTTAATATGCATTGTGTGGTCAAAGCAGTCAGATCACACGTCACACTGCAGCAGTAGCAGAGCCAGAATTGGATCTTAAGGAGAACTGAGTAGAGGTGGATCATGCAGAGACAGGTGACCAGTTAAAGGTTAATTTGATGTAAAGGTGTTGGACTATTCCAGATTCAGTTCACTTAGGCAGAGGGAGTCATATAAGAAGGACATATCCAGATGATGTTCTCTCCGGTGGTGTTTTGGTGATGCTGGTGGATTCAGTGTAAAACTGAGTGTTTTACTCAAATGACAAAGAAGCTTTACAGAAAATCAGCTTTACAAAAAGTTAGCAAGACAGGATCGACAATGGCAAAGAAAAAACTAAACTGCAAAAAATAAAAGATAAAAAATAAGAAAGTAAAAAAAGAAGCTTTACAGAAAATCAGCTTTACAAAAAGTTATCAAGACAAGATCGACAATGGCAAAGAAAAAACTACACTGCAAAAAAAAATTATAATAAGAAAGTAAAAAAAGATGTTCTCTCCAGTGGAGTTTTGGTGATGCTGATGGATTCAGTGTAAAACTGAGTTTTTTACTCAAATGACAAAGAAGCTTTACAGAAAATCAGCTTTACAAAAAGTTATCAAGACAGGATCGACAATGGCAAAGAAAAACCTACTTAAAAAAGATTTTTAAGAAAGTAAAAAAAACCTTGTTTATGGACATTTTTTCTTATTTTTGCCTAAAAAGAAAAAATATTCTTAACAAGCAAGTTTTACACAAGAAAATTAAGCTCATTCTAAGAACATGTCTAACTTTTTCTTAATAAGATATTTCAGCTCATCTTGAGCTTTATTATCAGTTACAGGGTGTGACTATATTTTGGTTGAAATTCCAGAATAAGAATAAGATTATTTTTTGTATTTAAAGAATAAGGCCAATTACACTAATTCTCAGTTTAAGACATGTATTTAATGACTCTAAATCAAGAGTTTGTAACACTCATTAAAAAAATTAAGAAAAACATTTTTGCATGTAAGAAGCACAATTTAATTCTTTAATTCTTGACAATTTATTTGAATTTAAAAACACATATGACTTAGATTAATTTGCTAGTTATAAGAATTCTAGCCAAGCAACTTTTGCTTACCCCATTGGTAGATTTTTTTTCTCAAAACAAGAAAAACTCATCACATTTAGGAATATTTGGCTTAATTCAAGTAGTGCTGTGTACTAAGTGCTTGAGGAAGAAGCCTTGGAGGAACAGAACTCAACAGAGCAGAGCTCATCAAGCCCTGATTGGCACTGAATGGCAAAAAAATCCATACCTATCAAACACTCGCTGATGCCCTCTGGATGAGGACATTTTTTTCCTGGAAGAGACCACTCTGGCAGGGTCTGTAAGTGGTCACTGATATGTGCTCTTGGCTCTTTTCTCATCGATTTAAGCTCGCAGGACAAAAAAATAATTTGTATCTTTAAGGTGGTAGTAACTCAGGCTCCGGCAAATGATATTGGATGAGGATGATCAGGCTATAAATACATGTGAAGGTGTGTGTGACAGAATTCATAGATTGGGAAGAGGTGGTAGTTAAGTGAGTGTCTCATTAGATGTGTGGATAATGGGTCACAAAAAGATTGGAAAGGAGTGATTGTATTTGGTCGCCAAAGGCCAGAGTGTGAAGGAAGTAGCTGAATTTGCAGATGTATGGGGTACAGCAGTGGTAACGATCCCAGTCTAAAGGAAATACACATTAGAACTGTGGATGAAAGATGAAACTGATGGACAGGGACCGCCCGCTGGTGGGTTTCACAGCTTGTGAATGAAAATCTCTTCCCTTCCAGTCAAAAATAGCTTCTAGAGATCAACGCAGGTCCTTCGCAAGAACTCTCCACAAGGAAGTGCAGAGCATGAACATGGCCACAATCCTGAAGAGTTTCCTGTAGACTGGCATTGTTACCACTGCTAGTGGACCTGTATGACCATACGCTTCCAAACACCTGCAAATTCAGCTACTTCCTTCACACTCTGGCATCTCATCACACGTATTTATAGCCCGATCATCATGCAGCATCATCTGCAGAAGCCTGAAGTCATTGCAACCTTAAGCAGGGAAATTATTATTTTGTCCTGGGAGCTTAGATCAATGGGAAAATAGCCAAGAGCAAGCATGTGCCTGAAAGCACACATCAGTGACCGCTTATGGACCCTGCGGGAGTGGTCTCTTCCAGGAAGAAAATGTCCTCATCCAGAGGGCATGACACAGTGTTTGATAGGTATGGATTTTATGTCATCCGGTGTCAACCAGAGCTAGATGAGCTCTGCTCTTTTGAGTCTTGTTCCTCCAAGGCTCCTTTCTCTGTTCACGTCTTTGTGTCTTGATTAAAAAGCTCCGACCATCCTCGTGCAGCGCCATCTTACGTTATTACAATCTTAAACATGCACGTGACTACATTTTTATGTCCGGTTAGCTTATATACAGATATTCAGGGCACACTAGTCATTATAAAACACAAGAACCAGTTGAGCAGTCTTTGTGAATGAAGCTCTTGCCATCCGTGTCCCAGTAATGAACCCTTTTCAAAGCCACTCGCTATCTTGATCCAGCATCTACCGTGTGCCACGGAGCATAGTAGGATCTTAATTGCTTAAATGTATCGTATAGGTGTGCATGTCATGTTTCTGGAACTCCTCATCTTTCTCCATTACCGTATGCAGGGCTTTCTTTTAACTGGGCGGTCTCTTGGTGCACTTTGTAGGGTTATACTGACTGACTGTAGCCCATCTGTTGCTGCACAATTCATCAGTCCTTGTCTATTCATGGAAAAGGACCACCGTGGGACCACTAATGTCCAGATGTGCCTGATATGCTCTTATCAAAAACGTCTGGTCCAATTGGCATATGTTATCGGAAGTACACTATGTTTATGGACACCCCTTCTCATGAATGCATTCAGCTGCATTAAGTTGCACCCATTGCTGACACAGATGTACACACAGTCTATAGAAGTACTGCCAATAGAATATAACTCTCTGGAGAAGATAAACATGAACCTATTGGCACCATTTCTAGTGCCAGGTGTGCGCTAGAGTGGTATAAATCCTCTCAAAATTGAGGAATGTGTTCTGTGGAATGATGGCGCTCCATCCAATAAGTTGGGGAGTTGAGGTGATGATCATCCAGCATCCTGACTTCACTAACATTGTTGTTGCTGGATGCAATCAAATGCTTACAGCAGTGATTCAATGCCTTCCTTGGACAGTAGCAGTACCGGTGCTAGGCATGTGGGTACCCTAAGCACAAATGCCTCCCTCCAGCATGCAAGTCGTGTGCATCCCCCCATGAGATCAAAGTCCATTGTGGGCGGGGCCATTGTTTGGGGTGCAGGTGTTGTGTGTGAAGAAAGGATTTTTGCTCAAAATGTATTCTTGGACCCCGAGTGGCTCAGCAGGCTAAGACGCTGACACTATGACCAGAGGATCGCGAGTTTGAATCCCGGTTTTACTGTTTGACATCAACAGTTGGGGCCCAAGAGAGCAAAATTGGCAGTGCTCTCTCTGGGCAGGTAGATGGCGCTCTCACTCTTTCTATCACTCTCACATTGCTGCTGGCTCAGGCGTCTACTGATTGGTCCATTCAGAGCTGGGAATCCTGAGCTTTCCTCCGAGCGCGTTGCTCCCCAGTGACGGTGTATCAGCGGTAGTTTGAAAAGAGGTGGTGGCTGCGGAGGAGGCTTCTGCTTGTCTTCACCCTCCTAGAGTCAGGGACAGTGCAAAGTGATGGGGAGAGGCCAAATGGGATGGGTTAATTGGCTACTACCACATTGGGAATGGGATAAAATTATATATATAAAAGTTTTAGGTGGTGCCCCCATCCACAAATGAGGCCCATGCATAGTGTGTAGTCTACATATTTGGAGTGCCGGTCCTGGACAGTACAGACCGTTATTCCAACCAAAGCAGCATAAACTCTACCCTTCATTTCAGTAGAAACACATGAATGAGTCTCCCAATACTTTTGTCTGTTGTGCAGCAGATAAAGTAGCAGTTCCGAGGCTCGCCCGGCTGACTTAAAGTGAGCATCTGCATTCATAGATCAGCAGACGGTAATGTAGAGGACCATCTAAAGTATTTTGACACTTCCTGCCCCTTTTACTGAGGCTTTGCACATGTATCCAAAATAGACTCGAGTCAGTGCTATAAAGCTAGTCCACTAAATCTTCAAGCATTCTGGTTTAACAGAGTCAGCAACCTTTTAGTGTGAGCCTCCACATAGCTGACACTCACGCATGAATATTTCAGTGTTCAGGAACAGCAAGGGCAACGAAGGGCAGTTCCCTCAGCTACGGCAAAAAAAATACGGCCACTTCCACTTCTCTTCTGCTATCTCTTACTACATCGCAGTGTAGAGCAAGCTGTCAGCCACTGCAGTTGTTACCTCCCAAGGGTGAACTAGTCCAGGACTGCCTCTTAATAGATTGTCCATCTGTCTTCATGCTGTGATGGAAGTGGCAGTTTTAAATGGCTCAGGAAGCTCCGGAGCTTCAGTGGCCACCATTAGAAATGCTATGTGGAGTCAAGGCAGCCAGGTCGAGACAAAGCAGAGCCCTATTTTATCTTTAGTCTGGAGCCACTGCCTTCAAGGGGACATGTCATGGGACTGGTCACAAGAGGTGACACCAGTGTCCCAGCCGTCCAACCAAGGCCACCACTGTGAGCAATTGAGTGTCACAAGCACTCAAGCCATAGCTGGTTCTTAGCGAGCCTCCACTTGCCATTCTGACATTGCTGCACGCAAGCCTTAAACTGCTGACGAGGTATTGTAGTCAAAGTGTGTTGGGTCAACATGGTGTCTACTTTTTGAGAATTTAATCCCAGTCACAGAACCTTTAGAAGTTTAGAGTGAGTCGTTTTTTAGCAGCGGTCTTGCACAGGTACAACCTATTAAATGAATTAATTGTGATTAATATTTTTGCACATTTGTACTCATTTGCAGCCCATCCTCATCCACCTCTACACACTTTATCTCCTCCATCTTTTCCCCAGGTATGCTATGCATTAAGATGTTTTTCCAAGCAATAATTTCGAAAATGATAACTTTGCAGGAGAAGGGAAAAAGTGCTTCATTTTTAATGGCAGTCAATGGTACTAGACGTTTTTCTAAGCCATTTTGGGCCACTTATTTTGGTCCAGTGATCATGAAATTTACAAAATATGCAAAGAGCAACACAAAAGTTCAAATTATGTCAAAAATGTTTTGGCAAATTAACTCTTGACATATTAGCCATAATGGTGCAAAGATGGGGTCAACAAACATGGTAACTACAAAATGTACCAACCCACAAGATGTGACAGGCTTCTATTTTGAGACCTAAAATTAAAAATTGTCAAATGTTAGGTTTCACCATGTTTCAGTTTTTCTCAATTCTAAAATACAATTTGTTGTTTTTTTTGCATCTTTAGAATAAGAGTTTAGGAATCAAGATGCTAGTTAGCTATTAGCATTAGTAACATGACTGCGGTGTAACTTCTTCACTGAAAAGCACTCTTCTTTGACAAATGCATAAGAAAGAGATAACTCGGCATTAAAATAGAAATGTGGGAGTTTGTAAGCCAATACATGTGTTTGACAAAGAGGTAGCCTAACATTCCCAAAAATGAGTGAAATGTGCCCAGGGTCCCACGTGAAGGGTGGTAGCATCTCAGAAACTGCTAACTTTGTGTGCAACTTCTCATACATTCAGTGCCTCCCAACAATGACTGTGACGAGTGGTACGGAGAAATTGACGCATCACAGTGGACCAGTTAACCTCTATAATGAACACAGGAATCAGGACTCACGATTGAGTGAACACCGTTACATCTGGGCCTGCAAAGCAGATGTGTGGTTAAGGTGGTCATAATCTGATCTGACTGTACTTAAACAAAATGTAAGAAGAGGCGTTTCAGGTCAGTGTACACTGTGGAGGAGCCTTGCCGGGTTCAGATAAATCAATAATGGTATCTTATGCAGTTTGCTGTGGTTACTTTGTGAAAGCATTGTGGTTTATTAGTGCAGTATCTAATCTCTCCTTCATGCTTTATGCTACTGAGTAAGGCTGTAACAGATCTCAGGATTGAGCTGCCGGGCTGTTTGGGTCTCAGCGTTACGCTGCTTCTTTGTGGAGCCATGAGCTGTTTCACAAACTAAGCTTGCAGAGTAGGGCTTTGTTCACATTAAGCTTTCATCCAGGAGTTTGCTGAAGCGGCAGCCAAACAGCAGAAAGGTGTGTTCACAAAAACATTGGCCGTGTTTGCCGTTGAGCAACTTTTGTATTTGTATTTGTTGTCATGCTTCCAATCTGTTGCTTTAGCGATGCTAGGGATTGTGCTTCCTGACAGTACTAGTGCCAGTCTAGTGCCAGTCTATAAAGCTGCATTTTTTTAGCAAAATAAAGTCCTGTCGTTTTAATTTATGCCATCTTATTCTTCACTGTGCCACATCTAGCCTTAAAATCCTAATATGATTGGCAGCGAGACATTCTAAGAGTGCCAACTGACTGATCGAGTTAGTACTGTTATGATGGTGTCTTATGGATTTTGCCATGAATACCATGAAAAGTCCAAAACCAGTGGATGCCAAGCAGCCACACCTCCAAGACAAACTAATCATGAACTTGATCAGCTTAAATGATCCTAAATTAAACTATAAGCTCAACAAAAAGCCTGTTAAGTGTATTTTTAGAGTAGTGTAAATACAGGTGCACAGACACGGGTGTGTTTTCTGTATACAAGCTTGAGCTCAATGTGGGTGTATTTCTTACTACATGTTTTGTTTTTATTACTTCATGACTGACTAAACAGAACATTATTTGTTTGTGAACGATGATGAAGAACCAGCAAATGAAGCCCATCCAGGGTGCTGGCAGAGCCATAAATGTAGCAAATGTGGAATAACATTGGCCTTTATTAAACACCAAAACACTACAATAATAGTACCACACAGTTTAACACTACAGTGGTAACCCTACTTATGAGTTTAATCAGCCGAGGACGTGCCTAATTTGAGTATTCATCCCAATGGTGACATCACAATTTGACACACCATGATAATAACATCACAAAACCAC
>BRDA01006035.1:0-12510 GCA_036984385.1 Crenuchus spilurus | reverse complement strand
GAATATTTTTGTTCCAGGTAACGAGTAAAATTCCAAGTAACGAGTAGCGTAAATTAGTTCAAGAATGCCAACCGCTAGGGGCACGGCGGTCGTAGCATCCCCTAGATGTTAGTGTAGAAGAAGTCAGTCAATACCTTTGACCGCTGTCCAGTGAAAGTGAAAGTGCTAGTGAAAGTGACACAAAGACAGCAAAAGGTAGTGAACAAGAAAGTTAGATACATTTTACTTTTACTTTTCATATGATAAGTGTAACCATGTCATACACATACGCCCGTCCTCCTGTCCTCCTTAGCCGCCAGCCTACACGAGCGCCATCGTCGTCTCGTTTATGTTTTAAAAACCCATATAAACACATTATTTAGCATATTAAAGTATACTGTATATTGGCCGGCTGACACGGATTAATCAGTTTTACATGTATTCTTATGGGGAAAATGCATCCAGCTAACGAGCAAACCAGCTAACGAGCTCGGCTCCTGCACGGATTAAACTCGTAAGTAGGGTTACCACTGTAATGTCACCAAAATGTTGGGCTGTCACTGCACTTACAACTGATTCTGTCTTTGTTGGAGCACTTCAGAGTTTTTGAGCTGTTGAGGAATCTGTGAAAACCTTTCTTAATAAGCCAGATGTGCAGTCCAGTGACCTGCGGCTTTGGTGGTGGTTAACCGTGTAACGCACAGACACCTCTGCTGCAGTGACAGCTGCACTCTCAGATTTACTCACTAAACTCTGTGACTTTAAATGATTCCCTCACTGCTGATGTTTACTTCGCTGAACTTACGTGCTTGTAGGTCGTTAACACCTTTATTCACTACAGACACGTAAGTCCCACCTTTACATGTCAGCCACTCAAGTTCATATGGACGGAGTCAAAGATGAAAACATTCAAATTTCTTTTTTAATTCATCTGAGAACTTACATTTACATTTCGGCAGAGCTGCTCGAGGTGCGGGTGGGTGCATATGCTGTGCCTGTCGTAAACCAGCACTACTGAGGTGCAGACTGACCAATGCAATGTGTACAGAGAAGGCTATCGACCAATAACAGTAGCTCAACAGTCAGACCGCCCAATCAGACAGTTTTAGGCTAATTCACCACGCCCCCTTCTCACTCAAGCGAACTGAACAGAGTAAGGAGGGAGGGGGCGAAAATAGTTTGTGAACGAAACGCAACTCAAAATTTGACGTAAGCTAATTAAACGAAATCCCGGACGTTTGTGAAATTCCACCCGGACAGTTTTTTTAAGTCTCAAAAAGAGGACATGTCCAGGTAAAAGAGGACATCTGGTCACCCTAGGAAACATATGCAAATCAGGGCAGGGAAAAGTGCAACACATGAGACACAGGTGGACACAACAACAAGGGGCGGGACTAGGGCGGAGCACAGGTGAAAACACAAGCAGGAAAGCAAACACAGAATGTAAACAACAGCACGTGGACAAGGGAAAGCAAGAACAAGGGTTGATGCTAAGGGACAAAAACAGACCTGAACAGAGACAAAACGACACAATTATACAACTAGAGAGCTGAAGAAATCATTAACCAACCATTTTTGCACAAACATGTGAGTGTTTAAAAGCATAAATGTGCTGTTGAGTGGTTGTAGATTCTGCTCTTACCAAAGAACAAATATCAAATAAGAAACATTGGTGATGTCGGTATCTTCATGAAAACTGTACAAGCTTCTTAATAAATGAAGCTCTGTGTTATCTAGAAGAAGCTCTGTTTCACACATATAGAGCTGGTTAGGCAGTCAGTTCATCCTTTTTAATTATTTGTGAGTGAAAAATGTTTTTTTTAAAGAACCCCACAGTCATTGCATGGATGCTAACAGGCTAGCCCGCTAACTACCATGTTGTCTGTATGTTATGGTACTAAAAGTGCAAAAATGACTATTAAAATCAAGTTTTCAACAAATACTGAATCATATTTCAGAAACTACATGCTGAAACGAGTGTTATTTATGTGAATGTGACTTGATGAGGTTAAGACTGTTCTCATTTGATAAATTAGCATCAAAGCCAGGAGGCTACACTGAGGATCAGAGTTGCCAGGTTCGTGGTTTTCACGCCAAATTGGGCTTGTTTGAAAATCCACTTGCGGGTGAAAATTCAAGGGTGGCGGGATGCGTTTTTTTGGGCTACTTTTAAAAATTACCACGGCCACCAAAAAACAACCAAAAAGTGGGTGTTGCCTTGGATGTTACGTGAACATGGCAGGCAAACGTGTACAAATACGACAGTAAGGAAGGTTGAATGCAACGAGGAGAACGAGGGTGGAGAGGGGGGCAGGAGAGGGGAGAGACAGAAAGAGACAGAGACACATAGAAGGTGAAGAGAAAACAGGCGCTAGCTAATATGCCAGGTAAATGGGGGAAATACAGGTATTGCAAGGACTGGGAAAAAGAAAAAGGTTTGATAGAATGGATTAAAAGTGTTCCTAATGATGGGAAAAAGCATATTGCAACTGCAAATATTCCTAAAGAACTAATAAACACTAATGTTACCATATTATTAATGACTGATAATAAACAAAATACTAAGTCGTACACTCATAGTTGTTAAGCTTAAGCTCGTTTAAGCTTCTGAAGGGCAGCTTTTAGAATGACTTTGGACTGGATATTTTTGTTGGACCTGGCAACCCTGCTGAGGATGTATCTGCAGCCACTTTGCTATTTTAGAATAAATTGACGTTACATGAATACTGACAGCAACACCGTTTGTTCAGGAGCTTAGCACTATTTCATTACTAGACCAGAAGGTACCAATTTAGTACTGATTCTCAACATCTGTCCCTATTCCACACACTGTACCAGACTACTGTTTTTAGTGGGTTTACAGATAAATCATTCTCCATCATTACATTGTCTTACTGAACGTTAAGCTGCTGGTAATACACAGTAATTGTGGTAACACCCATATTTATCAAGGATCTGATCTGAGGTAAGCTTTCATTAGTCCAGTGCTAGTGCATCTCAAAAACTTTCAATATTGTGAAAAATTTAATTCAAAGAGATAAACTCAAATATCTTATATTTACTACACGTAAAGAATTTTACTACATTTTATTATTTATAAAGAAAATTTACTACATTTTTTTGTTTAAATATACTGTTTGAATAGTAATTTACTCTAAATGAAATGGAATAATTTGAGATTCTGGATTTCTAAGCTACGAGCTACAGTATAACTCATTCTTATCAACAGTAAAACAAATGACTGAGATCTCACTTTACATGTCATACAAATAAAATATGATAGTTTGACCTTTTGAATGAATTTATATACACAAATGAACTTTTTCACGTTATTCTATTTTTGGGATGTGGCATTGTCCCATCCATTCATTATCTTATTCACTTAGTCCTAATTTGGTTAGTCCCCTCATCACGCACAAGGATCAGGGCAATACAAGCTATCCTAGCCAGTCCATTGCTTGGTGCTCGCACATAAAGACAATTTAGAGCACCCAATTCACCTGACCCCAAGACCTCAGTGCTGAGAGGCGAGTGTGCTAACCACCAAGCCACTGTACCCCCCATGTTTAAGTAAATGTCATGAACTGATCCCAGGTCAGCATTGTTACCCTGAGAAGTTTGGCCAGTGTCTATAAGTTACACTCGATGCCAGTGTTGATGGTGAAAGCTGAATTTTTATCCAGCTGAAGGTTTTATCCCATTCAATTTAGCTTCACATTTTATTTTCAGCTCTAAAAAATATCTCACACCTTGGCAACCTCACTGCTGGCTAGAGGCATGATTACCAAATGAGTGTGCCATGTAAAAGCTAATGACTTTTCAATGTTAATGACAAAAAGGAAGCAAAACAAAAATAATTTGATGATTTGTTTTGAACAAACTGGACCTTCTTGCATTTTCTATGTGCAATGCAGTCAGCATCATCTTCACCCTAATACGGGATGGATGCTAATTGCTGTTAGTCGTGCTGATTTGCAGTAATTGGGCAGTTTGCATAGCTGTTTGTAGCTCTAATTGCAGCCTCGTTTAGCGAGATTGTTGTTTGTAAAGCAGGCTAAGCTCCTGGCTCTTTTCAGACAGTCTTACGCTTGCAGTATTAGGTCTACCACCGAAAGCCTGCTCTTACATACATCTGTCGGAATGCTCTTCTCTTGATGTGGGCATCCTGATCCTAAAATATGGAGGCTGTAAAAGGAAGTAGATGCTATTTACCTGCCTGTGACTCATTATTGTGAAGAAAACACACATCTTAGTCTGTCACCACAGGTCACTATATCAGACACTTCAAAGGCCTTCTGATTTCTGGTTGAGTTGTAATGAAGTCCCTGGCCCTGAGCTCCTGTTTTATTCCGGACGTTTTCCCTCATTAGGGCCTGACTGCAACACGGATCACCGGGTTCTCTGAGGAAAAGAGAAGACACAAGGGATGCATTCATGAGTCACCGGAAGATTGCATTATAAATCTTTCAGCAGGTGAGTTAGCTCACAAATTCACCATTCTGCTTTAAAAAAGGTAAGGTACCACTTACCTTTCCTCATATCTCTACTTAAGCAGTAGTTCAAGCTCAAAGTTGATTGACATATACGTTTTTTCCATTAAACTCAGATGTTTTAATATGCCAAGGCAAGTTGGGAGCCCAATTATTGTTTGTTAGTGTAGTACTGGACCTGCAAGGCTAACATTGCTAACACTAGAACTCAATAGTCACCTAAATAGCGGGTGGAGGGGAGTTGGGGGCGTATAATGTATTACATGTTCAAATACTTTTTTTTTTTTTTTTGTGCTTCAACACAAATTTTATTATTATTATTAATAAATATTGACAAATTATGATTTACATTTTATTAATAATTACTAGTTACTATTAATATACTAATATTATATACTACTATTTAATATACTAATAATAACTATTAAACATTATTATGAATAATAAAGTAATAAAAATTAATATTAATAATTTATAAAATAATACATTATTACATATTATTTAAAAGCTTGTTAATATTAGTTAAAACCATGTAGCATAAAATTATCACCCAATCCTTTTCAGTCAACTTCACTTCAGCTCATTATCAACAATGTTACACATGTGTTTGGACTGTATGGTCAATAGATCTTATTTATACAGAATTATACCTCATTTTTGAATAAAAATAAGCAGAAATTATTTTTGAATTATTTTGATAATAGTTAGACTTAGAGGCATGTAAATAGATGGCTTATCACAGACTGGTAGATACACACAGACACAGATTCAAATGTAAATATTAATGGATTTTAATATGAAACCGCTGATATTAAAATATGTCTAGCTGACGTGACACAGGCAGAACAAACGCTCAATACATTAATAACTTACAAGTGAAAACGGACTGCCGGCCAAATTGCCGTCCAGACTCCATTTGAGGGAGTGACAGCGGCGATGGCCAATCACACGTTAGCAAGAAACGGCAGAGCCGATCGATGAGCTTGTGGCAGCCTAAAGGGAAACCGGCTTGGATTTCAGCTGCGTCTCCATTTAATACAGCGTAACATCTCACTCCAGTGAACCAAACGAAATAGGAGGAAGGCGAGACTAGTTTGTGAATGAAACGCTTCTTGAGTACAACAAAATCCCGGACATATGTGAAATTTCACCCGGACGTTCTTTTTAAGTCTCAAAAAGAGGACATGTCCGGGTAAAAGAGGACGTCTGGTCACCCTAAATAATATTAAAGTGCAGAGTTGGTGGAAGGTAGCAATACTATAAAGAAAAAAAATAGAATAAATGTATTAAATATAATTTAGAAGTAATAAGATGTTGCACATTTAAGAAAGAGAGATGTGGGATGTGTCTGAAATTCAAACATATTTACCATTTAATTTTCCTTCTTTCTTTAAAACAAGACTTAGTGTCTATCATTTTTTGTACTTTTTTTTTTACTTTTGAATTTAATTTTTCTGCTTATTTCAGTGAGATGTTATTGATTTTGCCCTGCTGATATATTTCTAGCCTTGATTAAAAAAATAATATTCATGGCATCACAAATGAGCAGTCCAGGATGATTGAGTTCATGTCTTTATTAAACATCAATGGGAGCTACAGGTGCAACTTTATTGAAGTCTGTACTAAAACTTAAGACTAAATGTGAATTACTGAAGTCTTTGTCTCTGAAGAAACATCTGAGCAGCCAGAGACTGAAGCTAAAGTCCTTTAAGTTTCCATCTCACCTCATTGTTTTCTAGTGAGATTCATGTTTTTCATTATGTAGAATTATTTCATCATGATCTCTGAAATTGGGTGGCACCAATAAGTCTTGGGTTTGAGTTCTCATCTCATTGAGTTCCACATTCTCCCCATGTCTGTGGGGTTTCCAGTTTCCTCCCACAGTCCAAAAACTTGGAAGCCAGGTGAATTGGGTAGTCTAAATTGTACTGGTATGAGTGTATGTGTGTGTTTCCCAATTGATGGACTGGCACCCTGTCCTGGATTTATGAAAATGTCTAAAATGGGTGTGAGCCTCAAAAATGGACCATGGAGCAATGGAAGCAGGTGACCTAGTCTGATCACATTTTTGTTTACATCATGTGGATGGCTGGGTGAATGTGCATCACTTAGCTAGGGAACAGATGGCACCAGGATGCATTATTATTATATAGGCGAGACTGTGTAGTGTAGGTGCCTTTAAGACTAACAATGATCAATGACAGAAAAATTGGTGAAAATTGTCATTATGTGTGACGACTCTCAAGTTTGCAACCTTATTTAGGATTTTTAAGTCCTCTAGGACGAACCAGGCTATACAGGACTTAGTAGATGCTATAAATGTCAGCACACATTTGTAAGTCTTATATAGTCTATAATATATAATACATAAGTCTTATATAGTCTGACCAGGTGATTAGGCAGGTAGTTTTAAAATTGTGTCAAAAAAGTTCTTTTATTTTACTTGTGGACAGTGATTTATCTCAATACAAAATCTGATAAGCAGAGAGGTTTTATTGCCATTTTTAACAGAATAAAGTATTATTTGTTATGACTATCAGGCATATCACTGATGGATTAATAACCTGAAATTCAGGACTAATTCAGCATGTCCTAGATAAGCACTGCAGATATGAAATGCTTTATTTAGCCCAGTTTCAGATTTGTTTAATCACATTTTCCACACTGAGCTGCAAAATTCAGCCCCGTATTTCAGAAAAATGAGCAATAGTACAAAACAGGGGATGTCTAATGCGCAAATTTAAAGCCCAATTAATATGAGCTTATAAAGAGTTCAGTGTGCTTAAGAGAAGCTTACCAAGAGTGCTTAAGTACAATACTGTGGTTCTGTATCTGTAAGACCTTCATTTCTGTGCAACAAGAGCATCAGGATGTTGGATGATCACCACTCATCCCATCCCCAAATCATCCCGAAAGTATTGGAGCACCATTGTTACACAGTTGCACTGATCCAAAGCTCAATATTACACTCTTTAAAAAATGAGTTCTTTAAGGGTTCTTTGGTAAAGGCACCAGGTTCTATATACAGTAACCTCCCCGTATTCACAGGGGTTAGGGACCAGAACCTACCGCAAATAGTGTCCACGAATACTTGTATCCCCCCCCAAAAAAGTACTTATAAGTACCTATTTTGATGTTTCAATCCAACCATATACCTTAAACTACCATCCTTAACACTTCAGAAACACTTGTAACAAGACTTTGAAAATACAGTTTACTCTCTCGCGCTCCCTCTCTCGCTCTCTCACATGGTGCCAACACACTGAGAATAAGCTGGGCATTTAGGTGGCATCTTATGGATTAAAGAAAAGCAAAGTACAAAACACAACACTACTGAACTAGTCAGGTCTACATCTCCTGCAAAAGTGGCTGTGCGTTGTGTGTATCAGCCAATGAGCGCCGGCCCTGTACCGCCATCTGAACATCAGCCAATAGCGTTCGAGTACAGTATTGGAGCGAACATATGCATGCACATACCCAACTGTTGTACCGTTCCTCGATTACCAAGTACATGTGTTCTACAGAACAAACCACGAATATGTGGGTTTTCCGGGAATAACAAGTAGATGCGTTCTACAGAAAATTCTGCAAATAGGTGGATCCGCGAGTGCTGAACCGCGAATAGGTGTGGGTTCACTGCAGAACCATGAACATTCAAAGATCACCTGAAGGATTATATGCAGCTCAGGAAAGGGTATAGTCATCCATTTCTGAGAAAACATTGTCTTGTACTCGTTCTGTTATTCTGTGTAAGACTAATCAGTCATGGGTCATTATCGCGCCCCTGCTGATTGAGAAAACAGAACCCTCCGCTTCACACACTACAGCCCAGACCTGAGCTCAGCTGGATAAACTCAACTGTTTTGTTTATAATTACTTTAGATCGTCTGAAACTGTTCATGTCCACAGGAGGGTATCATCCCAAATGTTTACTGCTGCAAGACTCCAACACCAGTGACAGCAGCACCAAAGTATGATCTAAAGATGTGTTTATCTGTACTGTGATGTGTAAACACGGTTCTGATTATGTGATACAGAAACACATGAAAAGCTGCACTGAAGCAGACTAATGAGCACTAATAAACCCTTCTAAAGGGTTCTGAATAGAACCCAACACTCTTAAAAGAGATGGCTCTTCAGTAAATAAAATGGTTCTATATAGAACCACAAACACTCAAAGAACAGAAAGGGTTCTTTCCATGGTGACAGGGTTCTTCAGATTTTTGAGAAATGTGTTGCAGGTGGTTATATACAGAACCTTTGTGAAAAGGGTTCTATAGTTGCAATGTCAAGCTTGTACACACTAAATCTGCCAGTGTTAAATCAACACTATTAGAGTTCAATTAACACTGAGAGTGTTACATTTTGACACCCTCGGTGTTAATTTAACTCTAATAGTCTTGATTTAACACTGGCAGATTTACTGTGTAATAGCATTTTCAAAAAGGTTCTGTATAGAACCATCTGCAACACATTTCTCAAAAATCTGAAAAGCAGTCTCACCATGGAAAGAACCCTTTGGGTTCTTTGAGTGTTCATGGTTCTATATAGAACCATTTCATTTACTAAAAAAAAAAAACCTTGAAATAACACATTTTTAAGAGTGTATAAAAAAGTTCTATATAATTTGTACAGTGCAACGTTTTGTTTTGTTATTCTTATTCTTATTCTTATTATTATTATTATTATTATTATTATTATTATTATTAATGCTGTTGTAGGCTAGTTTGACTTTGGGAGAGCAGTAGTTGGGATCACTAATTTGAATTTCAGAGATCACTAACTGGAGATCACTCTTGAATTTGGGAGATCAGTAGTTGGAAATTGGTAATAACGAGATGTGATGGTTGACAGGAAATTCTCTTTCATCTCCACAGTGATTGGGCAGAGAGTGGAGTTAGGCTCTCTCTGCCAATTAATGTCTCCTCTGTGTGGATGTGAGGAGCAGCTCAGATTTTAAATGGAGTTCTAATCTTCAAGACAAAAGATGGAAAGACGTTAAGAATGGATGTACTTTCCCTGCTAATGAGACGGACCCTTCATCACTCCACTGGTACCATTAAAGGCTAAATGTCATCACGTATGTCAATGCCAGTCACATTTGTAAAAAAAGATGCTTCTTCAAGGGTTCTTAAGTAAAGAAAATGGTTCTATATAGATCCATGAACACACAAAGGGTTCTTTCCATGGTTAAAGGGTTCTTCAGATTAATCAGAAATGTTTTTTAGATTGTTCTATACAGAATGTTTTGGAAAAAGGTTCTGCTGTTATGATGTCAAACCTGTAATAATAAAAGAACCCTTTTTCGTGCTATATAGAATGTTTCTGTATAGAACCATCTACAGCACATTTCTCATCAGTCTGAAAAATCCTTTAGTCATGGAAAGAACCCTTTGGGTTTGACTGTGTTTATGGTTCCATATAGAACAATTTTCTTTAACCCTCTGGAGTTGCTTTCCCACTGGCGGCATATTGAGGAAATTCCACAAAAAACACCCCAGAAACCTTAAAAGGTCTAATTTTTGAATTATATATATATATATATATATATATATATATATATATATATATATATATATATATATATGTATGTATGTATGTATGTATGTATGTATGTATGTAAATATTTATATATATATATATATATATATATATATAAAACTTGAATTGAAATATATTATTTCGATATTTGTCAGCAAAATTTAAGTAAGCAGAAATATGTTTTTGAGAGCAAGTCAGACAGCTGCACATTTTTTCCCACCAAATGATGTGACCTGTCATTCATATAAAGACATGGTAATTCCTGACATTCCATTGGTGGCTTAGCAGCTATAGAATGTGTTCAATATGCAAAGACCCCCATCAAACAAAAGAGCTTTCACCTGAGTGTTCACACCTCTCTCATAGAATTCATAGTATTCAATCTAGGAACCACTGAATGAGTGAAAACAGAGTGTCGCCTCACATTAGTTAAGTTCTAGAAATAAAACACACATACAATGTCTAAAAACTGTAATGAGCAATGTGAAGCCAACACCTCTGTTTATTCAGTTCTGAGCTCAAAAGTCTTGGCTAGAAATGGTTATAGTGTTTTTTCACAATAAATCAGCACATCTGAAAACAGGTTTTTGTAAAGTCTATGTTTAGAGCAGATTTAATCAGAATATAGATTTATGACACTCTTACTCTTCTGACTCTGTTGTTACTGAGTTTGAAACCTTGAAGAACCGTCTCTCTTAATAGTGTATGTAATATAAATTAGACTAAACTGGGAACATTGTTTCACATATATTGAAAATTTTCTAATCATGAAATGATGATCATTCTGTATCTAAACACTAATACAAACTGCTTTGGTTGCATTAATGATGTTAATGACTGAAATACTATTTGAAAGATGGGGGAGGTCTGTTTTGACTTAACGTTCCATTCCATTCTGAGAGCACCACAGGATCTTTGGCTAGAGCCCAGCATAGACAGTTCCAGACATGATGTTTTTACCCAGCAGAGCAAAAAGCCAGCGGCAACGACCGTTCTCACCAGACCAGCTTTGTTCAAGACACAAGAGTGATATATATACACCACCCAATCGATCAGCCCAGACATGTTTGGAGTCCAAATGTACTTTCATTTGTTTAGAACAGGACCTGTGAGCTGTGCTAAGAGACACTGGACCTCAGTAGTCACCTAAATAACCCGGTCATTTCTGTCAAAATACATCACAAATCCTCTCAGCACACTCAAAATGACTCTAGATCTAAGTTGGTTTAGGACACAGTGTGACTATAAGGCTGTACTTTTGTAGTTCACAGTAAGTTCTAGTCAGTTAGACCTCCGTTAAGATCTGAAAGAGGGCTCAGAAAGGTTTTTCAGCTCCAGTTCTAAACTACAGAAGCCAAAGTTGGACTCAAAACATGTCTCGACAGATTTTCTGGGGTAAGGTAAAAAAATATGTAAATATGATGTTTAAGTGACCCACTCTTTAAAAGTCACAGTAACAAAAACACTGTGAAAAATCATTTTAAATCATTTGTTTTTGGCAAATAATTCCACACTGTGTTGGCAGGATGCTGGAGATGGATTCTTGCTCTCAAGGCATCTTTAATTCACTGTGCTTTACAATAATAACAATGACCAGTGAACATAAGGCTGATGTTTGAAGTTCAGTGTGTGAGACATACAAACCACTCCAGTTATTCCAGAACGGGAGCAACACATGACTGTTTAATGAGAGGGAGGTAAAGAAGAGACCCCACACACTCCCAATAGAGCTTATAATGCTGACACCATCACTGCTGCACCAAAGGACCTGTTATATCACTCTGCTTCATTTGTATATAATCCACTATCTGTCTGTCTGTCTGTCCATCTGTCTATCTATCTATCACAGACAGACAGACAGACAGACAGACAGACAGACAGACAGATAGATGGATAGATGGATACAGACAGACAGATAGACAGATAGATGGATAGACAGATAGGTAGGTAGGTAGATAGATACACAGACAGAGACAGATAGATAGACAGACAGACAGACATACACAAACAGACAGACAGACAGACATACACAGACAGATAGACAGACAGACAGACATACACAAACAGACAGACAGACAGACAGAGACAGACAGAGAGAAAGACAGACAGAGAGAAAGACAGACAGACAGAAAGACAGACAGAGAAACAGACAGACAAAGACAGACAGAGAAACAGACAGACAGACAGAGAAACAGACAGACAGACAGAGAAACAGACAGACAGACAGAGACAGACAGACAGACAGACAGAGAAACAGACAGACAGACAGAGAGACAGACAGACAGAGAGAGAAACAGACAGAGACAGACAGACAGACAGACAGACAGAGAGAAAGACAGACAGAGAAACAGACAGAGACAGACACAGAGACAGACCGACAGAGACACAGACAGACAGACAGACAGACAGAGACAGACAGACAGACAGACAGACAGAGAGACAGACAGACAGACAGAGACAGACAGACAGACAGAGACAGACAGACAGAGACAGACAGACA
>BRDA01006034.1:17560-44122 GCA_036984385.1 Crenuchus spilurus | reverse complement strand
TATATATATATATATATATATATATATATATATATATATATATATATATATATATATATATATATATATATATTTGGAGGATATATAAGTTCCTTCTTATTTGGTATAAAGTGCAAAGCAAAAGGTGCCGGACACGCACAGTATTTGTGAAGCTGCTGGTGTTTAAAGCACGTAGTTTATTCACATTTTTATTGTTGTGACACCCGACAACATGTCGAGCCCGAGCTCAAATCTTATGGATGTAATCCGTATCAAAGTTAGTTTTATTCATCTCACCAGAAATTGTTCTGTGATCATCCACCGCTGTTGTCCTCCATGGGCGTTCAGGTCTTTTTGGATTGATGAGTTCACCAGTGCTTTCTTTCTTTCTCAGGATGTACCAAAATACAGATTTTGCCACTCCTAATATTGTAGCAATTTCTCAGATGGGTTTTTTTTGTTTTGTTTTTGCAGCTTATGGATGGCTTGTTTCACCTCTCTATATAGAATTAGAACGTTTTTGGCAGTTTGTCATGTTGGTCTTAAATTTCACTGAGAATGGTCTTAAAAGGTCTTAATAAGGTCTTAAATTTAATTCACTGAAACCTGCAAGAACCCTGATCCTTGTTAGTTACCCTTCTCTGCTTAGCACAAGCTGGTGATGTTTAGAGATGGAGATCAAATAGAGACCAAACAATGTTTACAGTCAAAGGACTAATGTCTAAAGATCTTTCAGTAATGGGTCTTTCCATTTTTAGTAGTTGAAAATTTATTCTTTGACATATTTATGTTTAGTATTGTTTGTGTATGTTTTGTACCTACAGGTTCAATACAGAGAGGCTGTGAGCACTGGGACTTCAGTTAAATACACTCCTGAAATGGAAAGAGTTCGGAGGAACCAGGAGAACATCAGCACAGTATGTGTAACCAATGTAATGTGTGTTGATAACAGTTTAGTAATGATCTGTATTTACATATTACATTTTATTTTAGTTACATAAACATCAACAATCTAAGGCAGCTTGATAAAGGAAGAAAAAAGAAAAGAATGAAAGGACTGTAGGAGAAACCGCGTAGATCAGGGATCGGCAACCCACAGCTCCAGAGCTGCATGCGGCACTTTTTCAACAGGCTGTTTTAGTCCCATGCCATTTTTACCATCCAAAAACATTGTTACACTATATTAAAAGGAGACGAGTCGAGCACTAGGACTCAGCAAAACTCCAAGCCACTCAACTGGATCTTGTTGCACTTTAGACCGTGCACAAGCTCACCAATTGGCTCTGCTATTTCTTGCTAATGTGTGATTGGCTGTCTCCACTGTCACTCCATCAAACACATCTGGACTTGTAAACCAGCGTTTTGCAATTTGGCCCACAGTTCGTGTTCACCTGCCACTGTAAGTTGTAACAATGTAATATCAGAGGTTTCATATTAAAATTCATTAACACCTGAATCTGTGTCTGTGTGCGTGTGTCTACCAGTCTGTAATAAGCCATCCATTTACATGCTTCTCAAGTTTAACTATTGTCAAAATAATTGAGAATTTCTGCTTATTTTTACTCAAATATGAGGTATAATTATGAGTAAATGAGGTCTATTGACCATACAGTCCAAACATGAGTGCAAAATTGGTGGTAATTAGTTGGAGTGAAGTTGACTATAAACACAGAATTTGGTGATAATTTTATGCTATATAATTGTATGCTTTTAACAGTTTATTAATATTTAATAATGTATTAATATTTTATTAATGATTACTATTAATTTTATTATTGATATTTACGATTAATAGTTATTAATATATCATTAATAGTAACTATTATTTATTAATAACATAAATCATAAAATGCAAGTAATGTATTAATATTTATTAATAATTAATAAAAATAATTTTTCATACGAAGCATAGAGGTAAAAAAAAACAAAAAAAACAATATATACAGTGTTATCTTCATTTTAAATGTCAAGCAGTATTTTCCGTTTTCTTTTCCATGGAAACCGTATCCAAATGGCTCTGAGTGTTAAAGGTTGCCGACCCCTGGTCTTGATCATGTCCCCAACCCCAGTCATGTCATGTCATTGTACAACTTTGCCATGTCATCCCATGTTTAATTAAGCATGCTACATAGCTCCCTCGTGTTTCTGAGTCCTTTGTCAGTCCTTGAATGTGCATGACTGTATGTCGCCAGAGTCCTGTATTGTCACATTTGTTTCTGGAGTTTTGTCAATAAAGCCATATTCTGATACCCAAGCTGCATCCCCCCCTCCTGCTACATCCACAGCCACATTACACTTGTGCTTCTTAGTCTGGTTGTGGCCTCAAAAGTGCCACTTGTAATAAAACAAATATACATTGCAGATTCTATATTTCTTTCTTTTCAAAGGCTGAAAGACGTGTGTAATTGAGTGGACTTTGTACAAAGAGTAAAATAAAGTAAGAAAACTAAAGGCCTTTATTTAATGTCAGATTTATATGTGGATGCATAGTTATCTCATGTAAGGCACCGTTCATTTGGTACAGTGACTGATAGATAGATAGTCCAGAGCTCCTTTATGCAGCATCAAATACATCTACATACAGTCAGGTCTGCTGTTACAGACATCCATTTTTTCATTTACAATGCAATGACAATAGTGTGTATTTGTGTCTGTGTCTGTGTGTGTGTGTGCAGAAATAAGGATAATGCAAAGAATCTGAACTGCTCATATGGTGTTCTTCACAGTCTTATGGAAATGTGTAACTATGTGTGTATATGTGTAGGTCAGGTACTCTTTGGATGCAAAGTTGATGAAGGGACTGAAGTCATCAGTCACTGAGACTCCAGAGATCATCTTATCTAAAGAGAACACCAAGAAGATAAGCAATGTGAGTGTGTTTGTACTCCATCAGATTACAGAGGTAATTTGTTATTTGGCAGTTAATTTTCTAATAATGCTAATAATAATTAAGATACTGAGGACTCTCACTCAGCATCACACAGCTTTAGTTCTCACAGAAAACCCTGCTATACTAAATAGATAGACTGAATATTGCAAAGACCTAAACACACTATACAACCACCAGCAACAAGTTATTTTAATCATGATTTGATACAATGCAGTATCCATAAAAGTCTTTGAGGTGCAAAGATGGGCAGAAGATCTCCAGATTGTCAACAAAAATCTGAGGAATTTCTTCCTCTGCAGTGCAAAATTGCATTAAACGATTCAAGGAATATTGAAGAATTTCATTGCATAAAGGACAAGGATGCAAGCCTCTGCTGAACACACATGATCTCCAATCCTGCAAACAACACTGCATCAAGCACTGGCATTCATCAATAACCGAAGTAACCATATGAGCAAAATATGATTGGTACACATTTGTAAGGTACTACAATATGAAGTTACATTCACAAATGCCACTTGAAACTTTTTTTTGCAAAAAGAAGCCTTATGTTAAACATGTCCACAAACAGCATTGATGTCTCTGTGCTTGGACAATTTTGTGATGGACCATCACAAAGTGGAAACATGTAATTGTGGTCAGATGAATCAATATTCCAGGTCTTATCTTGGAATATAAATGGCCAGAGATGAAAGATGAACAGTCCAAAATGTAGTGTCTGTCATGGTATGGAGATGTGTCAGTTCCTTTTGCAAGAATAATTGACACTTCTGCAGTATTTGTTCCACATCTTTTCCAGGAACATCCATGCATTTTTCAACAAGACAATACAAAACTAAAATCTGCACACATTACAGCGCCATGGCTGTAGAAGAAGAGGATATGGGTTCTGGACTGACCTACCTGCAGTCCTGACCTGTCCTTGAAAGAGAATGTCTGAAGAATTTTTAAATGAAAAATGTGACAATTTTGTATTATTACACACTTTAAGTGTGTGCACATGTTTCCAGGAATTTGCACATTTTTTGGAATGTGTTGCATGTCTGAAATGCAGGAATGGATGCAGGCCTATATTAACAAATTAAATTAAGTTGAGCAAATCAAACATGAAATATCTTGAGATCACTGTCTGCAATTAAATAAAAGTCAGAAACAGTGGAAGAACTTGCTGACAAATATCAATAAACACACAGACCTCATGCCCAGTCTGCTCAGTGGAATAACCTTTCAGTTGCTTTATGAGCTCCACTGATGACCAGTTATGTTAAGAGATTAAAATACACTGAATTAAAGAGATTGTGACTCTGGTCTTTTGTTATTTCCTGGTAGCACAAGATGGTGGTGTTTAGACTTAGAAAATGATGAAAAACCAAAGACTGTACAATGTTATGAGTCAAAGGACTAATGATTATAGATCATCAATAATGCGTCTTTTCATTTTTTTAAGGTTGCTTGTATATACCAATTTGTTTAAATATGTATGTTTAGTAGTGTTTGTGTATGTTTTGTACCTACAGGTTCAATATAGAGAGGCTGTGAGCACTGGGACTCCAGTTAAATACACTCCTGAAATGGAAAGAGTTCGGAGGAACCAGGAGAACATCAGCTCAGTATGTGTAACCAATGTAATGTGTGTTGATAACAGTTTAGTAATAATCTGTATTTATATATTACATTTTATTTTAGTTACATAAACATCAACAATCTAAGGCAACTTCATGGAGGATGAAAAAAAGAAAACAAGGGAGGACTGAAAAAGAAACAGTCCGGATGATGTCTCACTGTTTTTTTTTTTTGTCATATATAGAGAATCAGATCCGTAACAGCAGGCGTGTCCAGTATTATATGTTAAGGGCCAGTGTGGCATAATTAGTTGTTTGAATACTGACAACATACAATTTAATAAGTAAAACCCAGCTTGCTCCTGCTTGGTTGGAATGAAAAGTTGCAACTGCACTTGCCCTTTGTGGAGAAAATTGTACACACCTGCTTTACAGTTTTAGGGAAGACAGAGGTGTTGAAGCGTTTACTTTTATGTTGCTTAAAGAAGTAATTTGTAAGCTCAGCAAGTTTGGAAATTTGGCAACTTCTGTTGGAAATATATAATTGTATGACACAGCGGTGGTTTCCAAAAAAACAAGTTTATTGTAGAACTCAAGACTGTGGCTAAGAAAGAAAAACTGACTATAACTTTACTATGATACAAAACATGACTATGATGACATAAATGAATGACCAAAACATGGCGTGACAATACAAGGAGACATTACAATGACTGACATGGACTGAGACATGAGGAAGCCGAATAGCAAACATAATCGTGCTGGGAATGAGAACACAAGACTGAGCTGTTGACCATAATGAGGACATGACGTGCGGCCATAACGTGAACATAAACAAAAAACATGGAGACAGGACAACATATGGGAAATGCAAACAAACAAGGCACGTGGACAGAGATGGGGACAAGGACGAGATTGTGGCAGGAGGTTTCACACATTTGTAATGTTGGCTGTAATGTGGTCTTTTCTGAGCAGATCAATCAACTAAATTCCAGCAATTACCATTAATTCTCAGTTATTTGAGAGTATGACTGCAATAAACATGTGAATGACTAACTTTCTTATAAGTGTAACTTTAAATCAGTTAATGCAACTAATATAAATTGTATATTGTAACCGTGTTTTTTTTTTTTCTTTTCAAAGTTTGATACAAGTATCTCATTGAGAGGATTTTGTCCAACGTGATAATTGAAAAAGAAAGTAAGAAAGCAACATGCAATGAGAATATTGTGTATTTGTGTTCTGTTTACCTGCGTGTGTATGCAGAAAACGTATAAGGATAATGCAAAGACACTGAACTGCTCATATGGTGTGCTGCCAGACACTCCAGAGATGGAGAGAGTCAAGACAAACCAACACAACATCAGCTCAGTCAGTCACTCTTCAGTTCAATGCAGTTGTTCTTGTATTGCACTGCTTTAAATGGTCTTATATAAATATAGGTACCCTAAATGAAAAATGTAACTGCTCTTTCATTTTGGTCAAATATGTGTGTGTATGTGTAGGTGAGGTACACCTGGGATGCAAAGTTGATGAAGGGACTGAAGTCATCAGTCACTGAGACTCCAGAGATCATCTTAGCTAAAGAGAACACCAAGAAGATTAGCAATGTGAGTGTGTTTGTACTCCATCAGATGTTATATTTCAGAGTTGCTCTGGTATTTGGCAGTTAATAATGCTAATAGTAATTAAGATACTGAGGACTTTCTCCAGAACACGGCATCACAAAGCTTTAAATTCAGAAATGTTTACTGTACTAAAAAGATGGACAAAATATTAGAAAGACCTTAACAGTCACAAGCTTAAGCATGATGCCAGAATCCTTTAGGACCACCAAATGAGTAAAAGAGATGTATACCTGTCAGTGATGTGTGAGGAAGACGAGAAAACCATACATAGTCTTTAGGGAGGACAGCTGTGGTGGACAGTAACAGAGTACATTTACTTGGGTACTGTACTTAAGTCCATTTTTTTGAGTATTTTTACTTTACTTGAGTATTTATTTTTTGGTGAACTTATGATAAATTTTAAAAAATGACAAAAAATAGTCCTATTTTTTATTGCATTTTTATGCTGAAGTTTTACAGGTGGTGTAGACTTGTTGCAGAGTGGTTCTACATGTCAGTATATCATCAGGGTTCTGTAAAAGCACTCAAAATAATACAGCAATGTACTGATATTAGAAAATATAATTTGTACTTTTGAATACTTGAGTATTTTCAAAAGTAAGTACTTCAGTACTTTAACTTGAGTAAACTTTTGACTGAGCAACTTTTACTTGTAGTTGAGTAAGATTTGACCATGAGTATCAATACTTTTACTTAAGTACCAGAGTTCAGTACTTTGTCCACCACTGGAGGACAGTCACTTTGGACAAAAATACTGGAGGAGCTGTTCAGAAGGTCCTCACTACAGTGTGCCAGAAGAATAAGCGCAATGCATGGACACAATCAGTGTTTATACTGCCTTAAATTACAGAACTATCAAATCTATACTACTCACTCAAGTCAAGTTGCTCTGAGTATTTCTCACCCACCCAAATACCACTGCCAGAACACTGCTGCCAGAAGAGCTGTTACATCATGAAATGCATGCTTAGCATCAAACAAAATAAGAGGAATATGGTAATGTGATAAACAGAATAATAAGGTGCTGTAACTCATGAGAAATTTGAACCTTGAGGAGTGTCATGAAGACACAGTACAAGAATAAGCTGTACAGTGCTCCCCAACAATTAGAGAGGCCAACAAGATGTAGAGATGTCCAATCTGCTCAGTGGAATAATATTTCAGCTGATACATGAGCTCCTCTGATGACCAGTTATGTTGAGAGATACAACTAAATTGAACTAAAGAGGTAATGACCTTAATTTGTTTCTTACCCTTCTCTGGCTAGCACAAGATGGTGATGTTTGGAGATAGAAAAAGATGTAGCCCAAAGATTATTCAGTAATAGGTCCATCTTAGTGGTTATTTGTATTTATTAATTCATTTAAATATGTATGTTTAGTAGTGTTTGTGTATGTTTTGTACCTACAGGTTCAGTACAAAGAGGCTGTGAGTACTGGGACTCCAGTTAAATACACTCCTGAAATGGAAAGAGTTCGGAGGAACCAGAAGAACATCAGCTCAGTATGTGTAACCAATGTAATGTGTGTTGATAACAGTTTAGTAATGTGGCGTCCCCATATATGGTCTTACGTCCATTAAGCATTGTTTAAATGGAAACACTTCCATTGTATTGTGAACAGTTTTGCCACGCGTTTGTGAACTTGCATTTGTTTTGTGAATCTACAGTGCTTTAGTTAAATGTAGTGCTCATGTTGTAGCTTTAATGAAAGTATTTTCTGTATTTGCAGCATGTTTGTATATTGGTAGTAAAACTAAACTCATACAGACATGTTTTAAGATATACAGATTGAGTCTGTGAAAACGACCAAACTGCAACATAACAAAAATAGCACAACAATAACACAATACGTCACAAAAGTGCACTGCACTTGTTGCGTTGTGGCATTTATTTATTATTTTTATGTTTTTGTTTTTCCCTTTGTTCATTTGCCACCTCTGCTCTCTGCATTTGAGTCCCACCCAGGTTTGAACTCTGGGATTTTTTTTAAATAGGGCCACTATTCAGAGGGAGTTCAACCCTCTCTCACACCATCTGGATAGTAGGCAGTGCCGTGACACATGGTTGCTTGAAACAGTTGCTAGAAACAAAAATTATCCACAAACTAAAATGCACTCAAAGCAATATGTGTGACTGTGTTTGAAAGCAAAACAACACATTTGTTTTTGCATATTTTTGAGTCACACTACATATTTGATACTATAGCCCTTTATGTGTTAGACAAACAAGATTATCAACAATCATTACATATTCTCATCCTCTTCTCTCCTTCAGGCAATGTACTATGAGGACTTTGATCAGACACATGGTAGAGGCTGCACTTCTGCACTGGAAAACTACAGCAGTCCCTATGCAGTGGAAAAGGATAAAAAAACAGATATGGATTTTGGTTAGTGAAGATTTTTGAGAGTTTAAAGAGAATTATTGTTTACAGTATTGCATTGGTGTTATTATTATTGCTATGATAAAAAGTTAGGGATATTTGGCTTTGATTTTTTTTAAATTTCAGGATGAACCTAAAATGCACTGTAACCTTTACAGGTGAATTTAATGTGACATTCTCTAAATGTTTGAATGCACATGTCCATGTCCATTTGGCACAACTTGCTGTTCTCTAATAAGGAGCTTAACGGCAAAATTTACAACAGGTGTTTGATCCATGAATCAACCAATACATTTACTGGTTCAATTAGAATAGGTATATAAACAGTCAGGTAAAAAAGAGCATTTTAGAGAAACAGAGTCCCTCAGAAGCAGAGATGGCCACAGGATCACCAATTTGCAAAAAAACTGTCAAAAAAATGTCCCTCAATATAAAAGTGTGAAGACTTTGAATACCCCACTATTTACAGTGTATAATATCATCAAAACATTCAGAGAATCTGGATTAATTTCTATGCGCAAGGCCAACTGTCAATATGGAATGCTCATGATCTTAGGGCCCCCAGGCAGCACTGCATTGAAAGCAGGTATGATTCTGTACTGGAAATCACTGCATGGGCTCAGAAGCACATCAAGAAATCCTTGTTTGTTAGCACAGTTCACCATTCAAACCACAAATGCAAGTTAAAGCTGTATCATGCAAATAAGAAGCCATATTTCAATATACTGCCGTCTTATGAAATATGTTAGGCCTTCCCTAAAATGTCTGAATGGGAGCATATGATGTTTTAGGATTTACATATTTCATTTGGCTTGTTTTCAAGCAACATTTAACACTTGAAGCCATGTAGGTTATACTTAATATAAGTTATGTTTTTAAATAGTGCTAATTGTTGTGAAGCATTTTAAAGTACAATTTCTTCATTATATTTAGTTTAAATTCCCTGTCTTCTCCAGTTGCTGGTTGCTTCCACAGACTTTTGAGTTCTCTTAATTTTTTGGTGTTTCTTTCTGTTAGTGTTCATGGATGCTTCATTCTTAGCATCTGCCTCCCCTTTAAGTCAAACTGAAAACGTGGATTGCAATAAATATGTATTAGATCTATTATTACAAATGTATTGTACTTAAATGTATTATATTTGTAGTTAATGCATTTGCTATGTTTATACTGCAAATAATTAAACTCTTTACATTAAAAAAATTTGATTATTCTGGTAAAAAAAAACAAAAAAAAAACAATACAATAAAAACGAATGTGAAACTATGGTTTTGCTGTTGACTGATGTGGATCTGACATGGTAATATGTCTGTCTGATCATCTTAAAGTCATTCAAAAAGTCAGTTGTGCAAAAAATAGCTGCAGTGCATTGAGCTGTTCAGTATGTACTTTTATAAGTGTTTGAACTTCAGGTGCTGTTTTTCAGATGATCAGTGTAGCCACCAAAACCTTCAGCTACTACATCACATGCATGGCTATGCCAACATTCACCAGATCAATGTTAGGAGTCTCCACACTGGCCAATCTTCTCCTCAATCTACCACCAGGGTGAGATCTCATATTTACTTCTATTTTTTCACTTGCAGTTGTTCTTCTAATTTGCCTTAAGTCACGGTATGAGACTCTGGTAAAAGTGCATTTCCTCAACACTTAGTTGGCATGTTGGCAAGTTCCATCAAAAGAACTGATGTGAGACAGTGTTCTCCAGACTGTAGTTGAAACAAACATTCACAGTCAATATGAAAACGTTCCAAAGCTGTCATTAGCAGCATGGTATCTTGACATTTTTTGACAATCATCATTTCCAGAAATTTGACTAGACTGAGGAAAGTGAACTGTGAGTCTTAAAAAGCATTCTTCTCGTTCAATTCTTTAAGTTACAAGATAAATTTTGTTTTAGAAGCAGTTAGCATTTATAGAATTAATGTTGTTTTGAGTTCTGGCAAAAAGTAACTAATATTAAAAATAGTCAGTGATGTATGGTGTATCGTTTCTTTGGTTCAATGAGTTAAGTCAGTTATCAGTGTTACTGTGAGTTCAGTTCCAGAGTTTATAAAACTACACATTTTCAGGTCTACTAATAAATAATGGATTGTAATACCAAAATAGCAAGATTTACCAGTAGACAAGATTACTAAATATTCATATACAACATTAGCTGACAGATCTTTAACTCAAACTTTTGTTCAGAATAATATTAAAGGTGAAAATCCCCATTTAAATTATAAAATTGTTTTGTTTATATACCACGTAATTCATATGCAGTGCCAACTTTTGTTTCGAATTTCAGAGATTATCAGACATCAAAGATTTTCTAGGCCTAGTGAACTATAATATTTTATTTGAGACCAGGCAAACCTAGTTTTGCTGGAGCTCTTCCAGCTTCAAGTTATTATTAAAAATGTAATTCAGGCTCATTGTCCATGCCTTTCAACAAAAGTGCTGCAGTATAGCATGTGAATCTTATATAAAATGTATCTGTTATGTTTCAATATGTTGAAATATGTTTCATGTGATCTAGACAAAAACACACACTTTGTCAAAGAGGTAGGCTGTGTAAAATGTAAATAAAACAGAATGTAATGATATGCAAATATTTACAGCCTTTATTTAATTGAAAATAGCACATAAGGGACACTTTCACAGATATTGAATATTTTATTGAATATTTAGAATAAAAAGGCAACATCTATTTTTTCTTGTCATTTAATTAAACCAAATTTTGAATTCGCAAAAAAAAAACTTGTAGGTCATTCAGCCTTTAATTTTCTCAGAGGACGAGGAGAGAAAACACAGACATGGCACATCTGGATGTAAATAAAAGGACTCTGAGGACCCAGGACCCCATGTAAATTGAATCCAATCTAAATAGGGCTTAAGTAGTTGCAATCCAAATTATTCAACCCCCATTCCAAATTAGGTTAATTAGCAAAATATTCAGCTGTTTGGAATAAACCAATAAAAACAGTAACTTAAATAGCTAAACACAATGTTATGTTGTTATGATGTTCCTAAGGTTGGCAAGTGATTGCTAGTTGTTCCTGATAATGAATGGAAGTCTGAGAGGAATAAGGGATTAATAAATGATACATAAATGAGTGCGGGTCAGTCTGGCTGTGATTAAAGTTTGGGGATCTGCCCTGCATGACAATATGCAGTTTGGTAGCTGTAAATTATGGTTTAGGTAGGTCCAAAAATGAATTGGACTATATGGGAAGAAAAAGGATTAAAGGAAATATGAGTGCAGGTCAGAACAATGAGTTCATGCTTGAGTCTGTCCTGAGCTAGCGTATATGAAAGTGTCTGTCGGTCAAGCAGACATTCAATAGATAGATGTGTTGTTTTCCCATTTACTCTTAAAGGGGAACATCACAGAATTTTTGGAAGCTTTTTAAACAACATATGTTAGATTATTCCCAATCATACCAAACATTCTGGAATTGGAATAGTGATATCTTGAAAACTGAGGTGTGCAGAGTAGAAGAAAACATCTGGGTACAGAGTCATTCATTTGCACTGCACAAAACACTATTTGTTGTATTATTTGAGTTGTTATATTGTATGAGTTTGCATATAAATTGGCATATAAGCTTAAATAAAAACAACTTTGTTTTCTGTATGCCTCTTTTAATTAAATTACAAAGAAAACACTTCAATTTGACTGTAACAACATTTAAATGATTAATGTGTTATTGTTGTCTTTTTATGAAACAGAGAGTCTATCATGCTCTATATGATTATGCAGCCCAAGACTATGACGAGATCTCCTTTCAGCATGGTGATGTCATCATCAACGTGCAGCCAATTGATGAGGGGTGGATGTATGGCACTATGCAGAAAACCGGAAAGTCTGGCATGCTCCCTGCTAATTATGTGATGTGTTTCAATTAAAGTTGTCTGCCAGGCTTCTCCACCTTAGCAAGCCTGTGTCATGTCCATTATGTATTAAGAATGTTCTTTTTTTACTTAAAAAATGTATATCAATTTGGAACCTAAAGTAAAAAATATTGTCATGCTCCCCACCGCAGTCCTCATACAGTATATGTCTCGGGAGTCATTTCTGTGATGGTTGGAGCTGAGCAAGAGGAGAGACTGCAGAGGTGATAAGTTTTATTGTGAACAAAAACAGCTAAGAATCCAAAACACTGGTGACTATACTGAAAACTTAAGAGAGTGACCAACATACATGCACATTTACGAACCCAACATTGACATTCACTATCACGTACATTCTCAAACATTCAATGACTGACGCTGACCCTAGACATGAGGAAGCTTAAATAGCAAACAAAATCAAAGGGGAAATGACCAAGCGGGGCTGTGTGCTGAGATGCAGATAATAACAAGGGCATAATGACATGACAAAGAGACAGGACGCAGAAAAACATGTCACCTATGTTAACAGACGACGCAATGGACAGAGATGGCAAATAAGCAATGGAAACACAGGCATGAGGACTGTGCAGGGGGCATGACAATTATGATTATGCGGTTATGTAATGAAGACAATCTTTTTATCAGAATCAGAAACAGGCTCATAGTGCACAGAGGTTAACAAGGCACACACACACACATGCACTCAGTGGTCATATATAAACTATACCCAGTGCATATATATATATTAAGTGCTGGTTGCAGCATTTATGTGCAAAGTAGAATTGCAGATAGTGTGTAGTTGTTTTAAAGTGCAGAAAGTTAGGGACCAGAGGCTGTAGTGTTTTGTGTAATTAATGTCAACTGTCCAGGAGAGTGATGGCATGTGGGAAGAAGCTTTTCTGTAGCCTGGTGGTTCTGACCATCATTTGGCTCAAACGCCATCCTAAGGGAAGGTGCTGAAACAGGTGATGTCCTGGGTGTGAAGGGTCAGAGATGATTTTCTCTGCATGAGTCCTGGTTCTGGAGCTGTGCAGATCCAGCAGTGTGGGCAGCTTAACACCAATAGTCTTTTCAGCAGACCTGATGATGCGATGCAGTCTGTGAATGTCCTGTTTGGTGGCTGAGCTGCCCCACACAGTGATGGATGTGGTGATGACAGATTCTATGATGGCTGTGTAGAACTGCACCATCAGCTCCTGGGGCAGGTTGAACTTCCTCAGCTGACGCAGGAAGTACATCCTCTGCTGGGCTCGCTTGGTGATGGCACTGATGTTGCTGTCCCACTTCAGGTCTCTGGTGATTATGGTGCCCAGGAACTTGCAGGACTCCACAGTCATCACAGTTCTGTCTGAGATGGTGAGTACTGGCAGTGTTGAGGGGTGTCTCCTGAAATCCACTATCATCTCCACTGTTTTGGCTGGATTCAGCTCCAGGTTATTTTGGCTACTCCAGTGGACCACCTGTTCAACCTCCCGTCTGTAAGCAGACTCGTCACCATCATGTATGAGGCCGATGATGGTGGTGTCATCCGCAAACTCCAAGATTTTGACAGAGGGGTCTGTGGAGGTGCAGTTGTTGGTGTACAGGGAGAAGAGCAGTGGGGAGAGTACACAGCCCTGTGGAGCACCTGTACTGGTGATCAGGGTTCCGGAGGTGAACTTCCCCAACCTCACCTCCTGCTCCCTGCCAGTGAGAAAGCTGGTGATCCACTGGCAGGTTGGGGCTGGCACGCTGAGCTGGAGTAGTTTGCTGTGTAGTCTACCTGGGATGATGGTGTTGAAGGCCGAGCTGAAATCCAAGAACGGGATCCTTGCATATGTTTTTGGGTGGTCAAGATGTTGGAGGGTGAGATGGAGCCCCATGTTTACTGCATCATCCACTGATCTGTTGGCTCTGTAGGCAAATTGCAGTGAATCTAACAGGGGGTTAGTGATGTCCTTCAGGTGAGTGAGAACCAGTCTCTCGAAGGATTTCATGACTACAGAGGTTAAGGCGTTGGGTCTGTAGTCATTCGGTCCTGTGAGATGTTGCCTTTTTGGGGATGGGTATTATAGTGGAGCGTTTGAAACAGAAGGGTACAACACACAGCTCCAGTGATGTTTTGAAGATCTTTGTGAAGACTGGTGCAAGTTGCTCAGCACAGGCCCTCAGACATGAAGGTGAGACTCCGTCAGGCCCTACTGTCTTCCTCACCTTTTGTCTCCTGAACAGTTGTTGTACGTCTTCCACACAGATCTTTAGGGCAGGTTGAATGGGTGTTTGAGTGTCAGAAGGGTGTGAACTGCTGCTGAATTGTTGTGGGGTGCTGGGCTTTTCAAACCTGCAGTAGAAGCTGTTAAGGTCCTCAACCAGCTGACGATCCCCCGTTGACTGTGGGGGTGGTGTTTTGTAGCTGGAGACTGCTCAGCTTGCTTGAGTAGTTATTCTTAGCAGTTCTGATCAGTGTGTTCTATTCAGTGTGTTCCTTGCCTGGTTATACAGCTCCCGGTCTCCGCTCCTGTATGCTCCCTCTTTGACCGGCGCAGCTGCTTCAGTTTGGCATTAAACCAGATCTTGTCGTTGTTATATTTAATGCGAGTCCTGGTGGGAACACACACATCCTCACAGAAGCTGATGTAGGATGTTACAGTGTCTGTGTATTCATCCAGGCTGTTCGTAGCCTCATCAAACACACACCAGTCAGTCAGATCCATGCAGGCCTGGAGCTTCTCTTTGGCCTCATTAGTCCACTTCTTCACAGTGCTGACCACAGGCTTGGCACACTTGAGCTTCAGTCTGTAGGTCAGCAGAAGGTGGATTAAGCAGTGGTCAGAGAGGCCCACAGCAGCACGGGGGACAGACCGATATGCACCCTTACAGTGTAGCAGTGATCTAATATATTACTCTCTCTGGTGGGCCAGGTAACGTGCTGCCTGTATTTGGGCAGTTTGTTTGAGAGTTTGGCTCTGTTGAAGTCCCCAAGAATGATGAAAACAGAGTCTGTGTGTTTCTGCTCCGTGCTGATGATCTGCTCTGTGAGAGCCAGCAGACCCTCACGCGCGCACGCTTGGGGTGGAATATAGACTCCAACAAGCACAATGGATGAAAATTCCCTCGTGGTGTAAAACGGTTTACAGTTTATTAAAAATTCCTCCAGATCTGGACTGCAAGTTCTCATTAGTACTGTGACATCTGTACACCAGCCCTGATTGATGTAAAAAAACAAATACCTCCTCCTTTTTTCTTCCCTGAGAGCATCGTGTCGCAGTCTGCTCTGTGGAGATGAAAGCCGGGAATGTGGAGCACGCTGTCCAGGACAGAGTCAGTGAGCCAGGTCTCAGTGAAGCACAGCACAGCAGGGAGAGAAAAGAGAGAAAAAGTTATATATGTCTAGCAGCCTGCCTGAATTGTTTCTTAAAAATTTACTTAATGAAATGATCAGAAAAATATTAATCAATTAAATGTAAAAAATGAAAAATGAGGAATATTAGTGGATAATAGTTTAAATCACTGTGGGAGAATATGAATATGTTAACCAGCATTACTGATAATCCAATGTAAAGATTATGCTGCATTTCATCAATGTTCTCTTATATCATGGTGTATTTCTACATCCTAGAGTTGTGGGACCACCATAGAGAGTTCTCCTATTGCATTGCAACAACACCTAGCATCTCTTGTTTCTTTGTAATCCCTTCGAAAATGGCTAAATTCAGTGGCATTGAACTGATGAGATGCTCTTTTGCTGACATATTGTGCACTACATTACATACACTATTGTTTAGGCTTATCATTGTGAATAAACTATAAGCTGACTGTAACGTAAATGTTTTCAAATGCCCACCGACTGAAAAATAGTTTTCAACTGGTCCTTCCAATTTCATGAAGCTATTGCACTTGCATTATGTGTGATAATACATAGATTAATATTAATAATACAAGTGGTAGTTTCGTGGTCACCATAGCACCATAAGGTCTTTTCAGACAGCCGGACCAGGCTAAACTCTGAACATTTAGGGTGGCACTAGAGCACAATTCCTGTGAACCAGAAGAGAATCTCATCCTAAATGTTAGAGAACATTTGTTTGTGGACAAAGTAGTTACTTTCTACATGGCAAATAAAGTGTGCAATATTATTGCTCATGATAATGTGCTGAAATGTGAGGAACATGGTCAGTGGTGTCCAGTCGTATCTATAAAGTTTTTAATTTCAAGCAGAAACAGACCTAACCAACTGAAGACGCCACTTTTAAGTGTGTTTAGGATCTACACTGTTAAGAAAGAAGGTTTTTCAAGGGTACGTTAGTAAAGAAAATGATTCTATATAGAACCAGGAACATTCAAAGAACCATTCACGTGGATAAGTTTCCTTCCTTGTTGAAAGGGTTTTTGAGGAATGTGTTGTGCACTCTTAAAAAATGATGGTGTTTCAATTGTTCTGTAGTGAAGAATATGATTCTATATAGAACCAAGAACACTCAAAGAACCATTGCATGGATAAAGGGGTCTTTCCATGGTGAAAGCCCTCTTCAGATTGATGAGGAATGTGTTGTAGATGGTTCTATACAGAACCTTTTTGAAAATGCTTCTATATAGCCCCCAAAAGGGTTCTGTTATAGGTAAGATGTCAAGCTTGTAATAATAGAGGAACCCTTTTTGGTGCTATATAGAACCACTTTCAAAAGGTGTCTATATAGAACCATCTACAGCATATTCCTCATCAATCTAAAGAACACTTTGGGTACTTGAGTGTTCATAGTTCTATATAGAACTATTTTCTTTACCAAAGAACCATTGAAGAACCATCACTTTTAAGAGTGCACCTTATTAGAATGCTTACCTACAGCCACATAATTTGAAGACTAGGTGGGGCATATACATAATTTAACATTTTGCAGATTGCAAAGCAAACATAACCAAATTATCGATGTGCATACATCCATGCCAGACTTTTGTAACACCAGTCAATGTCAAACCCAGAACCTTCAGAAACGTAGGTGAGCACTTCACCATGCCATTTTTTATTAAATACCTTTTTTTTTTTTAGAACGTGAATGAGAACATCATAGGTTTCCTTTTAGTAATCCAACATATGTGATTGTATAGTTGGTGTAATCTGTCTGTATATGGTTGCAATTCCAACTTTTGGCAAGGTGATACAAACTCCAAAAAATTAGACCAAAGAAAATAATTACATTTTAAGTATTGCACTAAAATTGAGAAACAATTTAAAATAAAGTTAAGACTTAAAATTCAAGATGATCGTTGTTTTTTCTGTCTGTGTCACTGCTGTAAAGAGGTTACTGTGAACTGAGCTAACAAATAATCTCATTATCACTGACAGAGCATCTACCAATAAGGATAAACCAAGTATTAAAAGACTCTCACAATACAATATTGCATGACATAAGTCATATAATAAAGTATAACACACATGTGTCTGTTTATTCCACTGATAAATTGAAGAGTATTTACAATAAGAAGATATTTTTGATTTTATTTGTCTACTGTTCTACTCTACTGTGAAAAGTTATACTTAAAAAAATAAATTAGAAAAAGAGGATAAAACAATGGCGTGCTAGAATGTATGGAGACTGAGCCTTTACAGGCTAGGGATAAATCCAGTATATTGTCCTTGAGGGTCAGATCCCTTATATTCCATACACAGCACCTGGATTTAACACAATGGTTTCTAGAGCCAAAACAGCCCTGCTGCCAGTAAATGAAGTATCTATATGCTGCATACCTGAACTCCCTGTGGTCATCTCCTGACTCTCCTGCTCTGCTTAAGATTGTAATGTCCTCTTGGTACTGCCTATGAATTCACAAGTAACCTTCTTCAAGGAAGTACTGAGAGAGATGTGGTAGCTGGCTCTTGACCACAGTATTTATTCTATTTTGTTGGCATATCTCTACTGTTTTTGAAACTACACCATGTTACACCTGGCAAAAGCTAAAGCACTGTGCATCTTCAGGACATCAAAAATTAGGCTGCCTGTTTAGCAACTGACTTGTTAACTGCCTGTACTCTTCCAGGGTCATTTGTTCCAAAAGCTGCTGAAAGATATTTTAATGGATGATGGCAGAACTAAATGAATTTAATAGGTTTAAAGATATTATTATTATTATTTGCTCGACCTACACCTGAGCTGCTCCTCTTCATGAATGGAAATGTATTGCAAACATATATTTATTTATTAACAATGACATTGCATGTTAAACCCCAAGTCAGATTAAAGTTATTTCTCATCGGCTTTGAGAAAAAGCGCCACACTTTTAAGGGTAATGTGTGTTTGGAGTTCACTTGTTTCATATTCTGAGGTGTAGCTAGCTAGCTTAGCTAACCTATCCAGTTGTAGGAATGTTTTAATTTGAGCTAATTAATTTGAGTTATATCATCTAGATTTGATGATATATTATCTCAAATAATAAAGTATTGTTAATAAACAGTTCCTCATTACTGGAAAGTGAGGTCATGGCATTACTGCTAATGCCAGAAATCATATTGAACTGTGAGATTTAAAGGCGGATCAATAGACTGAATCGTTCCAGTGTTGCTGCCTTTCGCCCACGTGACCGGTGTTACTCCTAAGGCACCTACAGAGTGTAATTTAGCTGAAAATCCAAACTGTTTTGCTTTGATTCTCCACAAGAGTGCGCTCCAAGCTAAGTGTTGTGAAACTTCTGGTATTTCGTGATGAACATTATTGACATACATACCAGTTACATGTTGCTGTGGTTAGATATGAGACTGTGAGAGTCAGACTGAAGAAGATTTCATTCACGTCGTAATAATTTGACTGTTGTCAGCATTAATTCATTAACCGTAATGTAGGAACACAAAAATATGTATGCTCACAGTATCACAGTATCTTTGAACCACGTTGGGGACAAACGGACCATATAGCATAATATATAACATTTGTGTGTAATACCAATACTCATTATGTGTATATAATCCCCCACGTGAGTGTTTGTGTGTGTGAGTGAGAGAGAGGGAGAGAGAGAGAGAGAGAGAGAGAGAGAGAGAGAGAGAGAGATGCAGAAGAAGAAGCGAAGTTATTATAGAGGAGGGGGCAGCATCGGCATCGGTCTCGGCACTGTTGGGCTATTCTTGAACCTTTCCATGACTTTTCCGCCATTCTCTGTGAACACTCTAAGAAATGGACATTGGACTGGACCCGCGAAACCGGAGTTTTTATGAATGAACACGAATTATGTTTGCCTTCAGATTTTTATTAGCTTAATCAGCGAACATACATTAGGACTTGTTATTTCTTCTCCAGAATGGATGTTAACACTTTAAAACTACTGAAAATGTTTGCAGTTGGGGTTTTAGGTGAGTAAAATATCAATACATCATTTTGACAATACCGAGTGTTCACACTGTAGCCGGTATTTATTTGGTGAGTTAAATTGTGAATTGCCCGGGTTCCTACAGAAACTCTGCGTGTATGTTTACGCTCCTGCATTAAATATGATACAGTAATCCGCTGAATTGTTAGGCTGTGATTAAATAGTATTGCCATGTACATATACACCAGATTAACTCAACTGCAGAATTCCAGCAGCAGGAATACTGTCTAACTGCAGCCAATCATCCTATTTTACTCTTTATACGAACGTGTTATGCAGATAATCTGCTAAAACTGGAGATTATAACCCCTGTATCATTTATATTACGTCAGTGTAGCCGGAGTATAATCTCTGTATTCCCCGTCCTGCCGTCCTACATTCATTAACGGATGTCGCAGCTGCGCTGACGTCACATTTCTATTCCAATATCTTAAGACCGTTAACATGTAGACTAACGTCACACAGCGGAAGTAAACATTACAGCCTAACAGCGATATTCCTGATAGCTATCCGATCATGAAATTATTTTTTAAAACGTATTTTCACACAATGAAAAACAATCACGTAACTATTAAAGAATTTGTAATTATTTAATAATACATTTTTAATTTTTTGAGCATAAATGAGTAATATTGGGGGGGTTTTTTACAGAGAAAAGTAATTTGAGACAGCAGATTCTTTACTCACTCAGTGTACTCAGTGCTAGCCAGCTGTATCTACAGTGACATTATTCCAAGCCTTATTTTTCACTGGAAAAAATCAGGTTTACTGGTTGTGAAGGCTCATGTATTAGTGCAGAGTAAAATAATAAAAGTTAAATACTTTAGCGTGTACACAGTTGAGTCATGTTGACAACTGAACAGTGCAAACTAGGAAAATCATAAGATTGATCTGGAAATGGCGCATTTAATTCTGCTCTCTTGACTGCAGAACATCTTTTTGAGCAATAGTCATAAAAGTGATAACTTTTGAATATTAGTGACATCCCAGTGATTCAAGGTTTTTTTCATTGAAACCAAGAATTTCCTCAAAGCAGCTCAAACATCAATTTGTATAAATTTGTCTTTGTGTTTTGTTTCTGGCTGTAGTAAACTCTTTAAAAGGGTGGTTCTTCAAGGGTTCTTTAGTAAAGAAAATGGTTCTATATAGAACTATAAACGCTCAAACAACTCAAGGGTTCGTTGCATGGTTAAATGGTTCTTCAGATTGACGAGGAATGTGTTGTAGATGGTTCTACACAGAACCTTTTTGAAAATGATTCTATATGGCACCAAAAATGTTCTATTATTACAAGCTTGTCATAATTACAGCAAAATTATTTTGGGGCTATATAGAGCCATTTTCAAAAAGGTTATGTATAGAACCATCTATAACATATTCCTCATCAATCGGAAGAACTCTTTCACCAGGGAAAGAACCATTTATCCACGAGAAGGGTTTTTTGAGTGTTTATGTGTTCTATATAGAACCATTTTCTTTACTAAAGAACCATAATTTTTAAGAGTGTAGAGGAACCCTTTCAACATGCAAAGAACCCTTTAGGTTCTATGAGTGTTCCATGGTTGTAAATAGAAACCATATTATTTACAAAAAAAAAAACTCTTGAAGAACCATCTTTAGATTACAGATTAGATGCTGGCACTGCTGGACTTTCTTAGGTGGCCCAATGCCTTCTTCACAGCAAATGCACCTCTCTATTTGAATTTCTTCATGATCCAATAAATGGGTGATTTAGGTGCAGTCTTACAAGCAGGAATGTCCTTGCCTGTGAAGCCCTTTTGATGCAAAACAATGGCAGTGATGACTGCACATGTTTCCTTGGAGGTAACCATGGTTAACAGGAGAATACAATTATTTCAAGCAGCTCTCTTCCTCTCAAAGAAGCCAGTTTACTCTTCTAATTCAATCAGCATGATGAAGTGAAATCAGCCGCCTTGTCTTTGTTAAACACTTTCTCCAGAGCTAACAAGAGAATCACTGAAATGATGTTAGCAGGTCATTTTATTGCAGGGCTTGAATGCAGTGGAAACTGGGGTTTTGTGATTCAATGAATTTTCATGAGAAGGAATGCTTTTGCATTTAATTGCCATTCATCTGATCATTATTCATAACAATCTGGAGTTAATGCAAATCTCCACCATGAAAAGTGATCTTTGTGGAACCCAAAATATGTATCAGTCTCAAAACTTTAAAACTGACTGTAGAAATTATCAGAAATCCAGAATCTAGAATTATTAGAATATTTCAAGTTTGAGTAAATTACTATTCAAATACTATCAACATTGAAACAAAAAGGGTTGAAATATGTCACTTAGCTTTTACTGAATATTAAATATTCTGTTTACGTTTTTGAATTAAATTCTGAACACAAATTTTTGGAGATACACTAATATTCTCTATTTACTGTGAATGTAAACACTAGTATTACAAAATGTTAACAGATTAGCTATAACAAACAGGGAATACTGACAGAGAACGAGAAAGAAGTTTGATAAAATAACTACACAACAGAACCACAACCCTTAACCCTATAGAGTACTGATGTAGTGTGGTACTTAGAACAGAAACATAACTCAAAGTAGCAGTATCAAAGCTTGAGCTCTGCGTACTCTAACACACATTCAGTCTCTGAACCTCAGTACTTCAAAACTCCCTCCCTGTTCCTTCATCTAATTCTGAAGTGCACTCCAGGCTCTCGACATGCTGCTCAATGGTGGCTTTTATCACGGAAGTCCCATCTCTTCTCATACAGTGGTGTTTCCCATTGGTCACATTCAAGCCAGATGGCAAGCAATGGACTTCAAGACTGCTGCGACACACACACACACACACACACACACACACACACCTACACACACACACACACACACACACACACACAAAGCAGAAAAAACTCATGCTTCCCCAGCACGTAAGAGGAAGAATGCAACACGAATACAAATGAGAGAACAAAAATGTATTACAGAAATGTAGCATTTACAAAATGCAGCATTCAAGGATGCTCACACTGTAAATGCTCTTGACCAGGCAGGGTCCTGACTAGTAGGGGGCTTTCAGTTTCAAGGCTGATTCATCTTTGAATATGTACATGTCCTACACGTGGAAACCGTCGACCCCTAGTAGCTGGGATAATTTCCAGTGTGAGTAACCCTTGAATGCAATTTTGTAAATGCTGCATTTCTGTAATGCGTTTGTGTTGTTGTTTGTTTGTTTGTTTTTTGTATTTGAGTTGCACTCTCCATTAATGCGGTTGTGTTCTAGGCTTTGGTTTGCTTAGTAAATGTTGTTGTGATATGACTCAGTGGACCACAGTACACAATAGTGTTTTACAGTCATTTCACACACTGGAAAAGGGCAATATAACAGTAAACAGGGTAGACTTCGAATGTCTATATTATCAACAGACATGACTAGTTGAGGAGAAGCTTTAGCCAATCAATTAACGGCCAAAGTAAGGGTCCAGAACAAAAACTTTCTAAAAGGTTGTATTGATGGCTCTCTTAATAAAAATAACAAGTTACTTCCAGTTACTCTTAGTGAGTTCAATGTTTTTACCCACGAAGTAGAACAGTAAATATCAGTAAAACAAAAATGAATAACATGATATCAATAGTAAGCTTCTGATCAATATGTGAATACTAACTGCCTCTCAAAGGTCAGGCCTCAGCTGCGTCATTGTCAAATTTAAAATAGATATTTTGACCTTTATTGTACAGTGGACCTTCAGTTATTGTTTGCCCTGGTTATTGCACAATCCAGTTATCATTTTTCAGGAAAATTTTGTCTCAGTAATCATTCTTCCGCCTGGTTTTCGTTGGCATGCCCATGTAACTCACTGGTAATTTCATGAAAACAAAGTATCCACCCACATGGTCGTTGTTCATTCTGGCTCTCTTTCTTGTTGAGTGAGCATTACCCCACACATTCGTTCAAAACATTTCCATTGTTGTTTTTCAGTGTTTTTTGTGCTTGTTTATTAAGTGTGCCAGTAACAGACCTCTCTGGACACATTTCCATATTCCAAGATGTCACAAGACTGTACCCACATTTATGAGTGGACCCAAGCACAGAACAGACAGAAGCTAAAGAGCTTCACAAAAAAAAGGTTTGTGAGGCACTCAAATATTAACGCTCAAAACAAACGAAAATATGTCACACTAAAGCGATGGCATGCAGCGCTAATGCCTGAAAACGACTGTGAAAAACAGCAGCTGATAACCCCGAGAACGGGTGAATAAATCAAGCGCTATGGCTGGACCACACCGGCACACTCTGAAACAAAGCGTAAACCGTAAACCTGTAAGAATGATGTTAAATGTTCATTTATCCATTTCACTAGTCTTTTGTATTAATTTCTCATTGTGTTCTGTATGTAAAACTATAGTTTTTCTATATAAAATGTATTTGTGATCATATTTTGGAGAGTCTGGAACATATTCATTGGATTTACATTATTTCTTATAGTAAATATTGCTTCAGTTATCATTCGTTCCAGTTATCATCAGGCACTTTAGAACATATTAATGACAAAAACCAAGGTTTCACTGTATTTAACAATATTTTGTGCATCTCTCTAGATTGTCTCACTAGATTAGACTGACCATGGATCAGGCAATGAAGGAAATGAGGTCAGGTGAGATTAATCCCTCATCTCCCCACATCATTCCTTCTATGTGAAGGGAAAACAAACCTTGAGGTCCTTAACCAAATTTATTTGCAGTTATTCAACAGTGCTGTGCTTCATCTCAGACCTCTCAACAGTAAATCATTAAAGTATTTGATGTGTATCCATCCATCCATTATCTTATCTGCCTAATGCTGGATAGGGTCGCGATGAGTCCCCTACCATTTCACCCCTGAACCCAGGACAAGGCGCCAATCCATTGCTGGGCACACTCACACCAGGACAATTTATAGTACATAATTCACCTGACCTCCATGTTTTTGAACTGTGGGAGGAATAGAGTGATATATATGTCCATTGTACCTATTACCAAAACTGACATTGAAGGAAATTATACCTGTAATTCTGTTCAATTCAAGACCAAGAACTGTGATTTGCATTCTTTTGAGGTGAGAAGGGCACTATGTGTATATGTATTTATGTATTTCTGCATAAAAAGACTTAAAAACTGTAGGATTAGCAGTTAATTTGAAAGTGAAGTCAGTTGTTTTCAGTCAGTGGCATGGCAATCATTGGACAGTGTTTTATTCAAAGAACAGGGATCTAGACCATTGATTCCATCCCCCCAGGAGGGGTTGACCAACAAAGATTATTCTAAGAGCAAGTAATGTAATAATCTGCAAGGTAAACAAGAAAAGCATGATAACTTCTAAGGCGTTTGCCATTGGTTCATGTGTGATGTGTGAGTGTGTATCCACATTAAGAGAATACTGAAAAAACAATGCTAAAAATATAAGCATTGTTCTAAATAAGTATTGTTCTAAAAAAAATAGCATTACTGCCTGTCTGTGGACAAGACAGATGTCTGGAAAATATATACAAATTATATCAAAAAATAACTTGAGATGCATTATGTCTGGAAAAAGGAAAAACACTGAATTCCAGGATAAGAACCTTATCCCGTGGCTCATGGTCTTTGTAGTAACATGGTTTGAGCTTGTTTTGCTGCATATGGACCTTGACAACTTGCTATCATTGATGGAGCAAAGGATTCTTAATTACACCAGCAAATTCCAAAGAAAAATATCAGTCCAGGATTCTACTAAAGCAGAATTGTTTTTTTTTATGCTGAAGGTCAAAGTGCTGACCTTAATCCAATCAGAATGTGGTAAAAGGACATGAAAGGAGCAGTTTATGGAGGAAACCCACCAACATCCCTGAAGCTGTTTGCAGGATTATGTTACAATCCCTCTATGCTGGTATGCAGAACTAATCAGCATTTATTGGATATGTTTATTTGCAGCTCACTGATACTGGAAGAAATGGTTCACATACTTTTACATGAACATGTTATATTAATGAAAAGTGTTCTAACTCCTGTGGTAATTTTGTTGCTTTGTGCATGTTCCTGCCACTGGTCCTGGTTATGCCAGTCATCAGCGATCACTGGCAACTAAGACTGGTTTGGGTCTTCGGGGCCTGCGCCCTTTTGTGTGGCTTTTTTGTTTTTAGAGGCGGTGCCCTTTTAGGGGATTTGCTAACAGTTGTCATCAGTGGTAATTGTTTGCAATTAATTCACAGACACATGTATTGTTCTGTGTGGGCAAGTGTGTGTGTTCTTCTCAACTCAGCTGTGGTAATGTTTCACCTTACAGAGGGTGGGATGTCTCACTCTAGGCACATTTGCCTCTCGTGTTTTCAGGAAGCGGCACCTGTTTATCAAGACTTGAGATTCACCTGTGGTGATGTTGCCCCTCTGAGAGGGTGGGGCCTTATTTTCTCGTTGCTCACTGGAGCCTTTTGTTTTTGTTGTTGATCATCTGGTTCATCAGCCGTAGGTTGTAAACAAGCACCTTCTCTCAAGTATTGTTCTATTTTTGGCATTATTCATTAAAAAATGTCAAGTTTTTGGCAGTGTTTGCCCACTTCATCTGTTGCACAGTGTGCAGTGAACAGAGCCATTGTTTTTAGGATATTATTCACTACTAGGGCTGCAGCTATTGAATATTTTAGTAATCAATTATTCTACTGGAAGTTCTTTCGAATAATTGAATAAAACATATTTTTTGCTTGGTTAAAAAGCCATTTTAAATACATAAGAGAATAAGACATTTCATTTAATAACGAACGACCAATTGGTTTCAATTTTTTAGATAACTTAAATGTAAAGATTCTTTAATTATTATGCATAGTGATCAATCAATCAATCAATCAAAATTTATTTATATAGCGCTTTTTACAATGGACATTGTCACAAAGCAGCTTTACATAATCAGTATCAGACATT
>BRDA01006034.1:0-17460 GCA_036984385.1 Crenuchus spilurus | reverse complement strand
CGACCCGGTCTGAAAGCGGGGAAACTCTTTTGTAAATCGTCGGTAAACATACACTTGCGCTTCGGCATGTTGCTTGCGTACTGACAGTCACACTGCCCTCAGAACAGGGCTGCACTGACTGACGCGGCTCAGGGATTACGTCACACGCAGCGCCGTGAGCAGTGCCCTAGTGCCTGTAAATTAAAATTTTAATGGTCCAATGAAGGTATTTTAAAAACCAGGACATTTCCTCAATTTTTTAAAAAAACCCAGGACGCCCGGGACTGGATGTGAAATACGGACATGTCCCGGGAAATACAGACGTTTGGTCACCCTAGCATATTTATAGCTGTAAAAGTTAACATTAGTGATGACAATTTGATTTATTAGCCTTAGCACACATTCATGTGTTTTCTGTAACGTTATAACAGTCATGTGTTTGAATAGGAATGCTAAAGTTTTTTAACATTACGTTTCAGTGCTACGTTTACACTTTATGCTAAACAGTTAAATTATTTTGTTGCAACAAGCTGCATATTTCATTAAAGGTTTAATGAGCTATGATCTTAATTGTTTTTATTTTTAGTTAGTATATAGCTGAAATGTAATGACTGTTATATAATAGCAGCTGCATTCTAGTGCGAAAAAAACTGTACGTTTTATATTCAATTAACGTATGATCAGATTAGTCGACTAATCGTAAAAATAATCGGTGATTAGTTGACTATAAAAATAATCGTTTGTGGCAGCCCTAATGGCATTGAAATGAAAAACTGATTCTCACTGTGGTTCTGGTCCTGATGGGAGTGTGCCTTCTACAATAAGTATATAACAGTGTCAGTCACGCCTACCTGCTGCCAGTCAGCAAACTGCAGGGGGTCTAGGAAAGGGCTGACCTGAGGTCTGAGATGTGACAACACCAGCCTTTCCAGTACCATTACAGAGCATCCACAGCATCCTGAAAAAGGACCTCCGCTTCACACCTCCAATCTCCCCGAGGCAATGGTCTGCACAAGGTTTACAACAGACGACATTTAAAGGCTAACAATTTCTGGCATCATTTAACTTTTGAGGGCTTGGCTTCACACATCCTAGAATCATGCTTTTCTAGAAGCTGACAGAACCGTAGCACCAGATAACTCTAGTTTCCCTACCCTGTTCAATCTATCAAATGTGGTTCACACTAGCCAAACTGAGCTATGAAAAAAACAATAATTTGGGAGAAGAACCATGCAAGAACCATCATCTAAAACATGCAACCATCTGACACAACCAGCTTCTCCCAATATCTTATTACAAACCTTAGAATTATCCCACTCTCATTACATAAATGTCACAGCTTCTACACTTCTGTCACCATAGTCTTGTCCTCTTCATTCCATCTTTGATGGTGCCTCATCAGTGTGGCTGACTGCCACTTGGATAGCAGTTTGGCAATGTGCCAGCAGTGCTGTTCCTGAAAAAAGTGCTTGCAGTTAAGAGGAAGCAGGAAGATGCACATGCTGGCAGTGGACATAAGACTAGTTATTTGAATTAGTTACAGGGGTTGTTGAATAGTAACCATAAATGTGAAGATTTGCACAAGAGATTACCTGTGTGAATTGTTTTTCAAGACGTATCACTTTCTTTAAGAGTAAATGAAGTGCAAACTATAGCTGAAACATGTACTCCTTCGATTCTTCTTCTGAGCACTGTTACACTAAGTTAAAATGTATCTATTTTGTTCTGTATAAGTGCCTTAGATTATACTAACTGGCTTGATGCTACGTATAGACATAACCATGATAACTGGCCTGTAGTCATCTAAAGAGCAGGTAAATAAGGGAGGGAGGACTGATCAGAATTTACAAATGTTTAAAAGTAGCTGACTGGCATTGACACATGCATACACATGCAACATGCAGTGCGATGAGAATTCCATGCACTGACAACTCAACACAAATACATATAATGGCCTACAGCTTAAGCAAAATATTTATTTTTCATAATTCTCTTTTCTCTACAGCAACAGAGAACATCAAGCTGACATTCACATACAACCAACAGATTATGGAGTGCAATAAAACAATTCTTCAGCTGGAAATGAAGAAGTGTGGAGACCGCTTTAAGACTGATATGCAGAAGGTGGACCCTCAGAACTGGTGCAACTTAACATATTTTATTGGGTAATTGTCATGGCAACCATATATATTTATACAGTAAGTTAGAGAGTGTCTGAGAACCCTGAGACAAAACAGTAGCATGTTTATATCAGAAGGAGATTTATATATACAGTACCAGCCAAAAGTTTGGACACACCTTCTCATTCAATATTTCTATTTTTTCTCTACATTGTAAATGAATACTGAAGTCATCCAGACTATGAAGGAACACATAAGGAATCATATAGTAAACTTAGAAAGTGTTAAGTCAAAATATGTTTTAGATTTTAGATTCTTCAAATTAAACACACAACTGATGTCTCAAACACATTAAGAGGGTAAGAAATGCAAGTCATGAACTCTTGACAAGACACAGCTGTTAACTGAAAGCCATTCCAGGTGACTACCTCATAAAGCTGACTGAGAAAATGCAAAGAAAGCTGGCATCTAAGCAAGAGGTGCCTACTTTGAAGAATGTAAACTATTAAACATGTTCTGGTTTGTTTAACACTTGTTTGTTTACTAAATTATGACATATGTATTTCTTCATAGTTTGGATGACTTTAGTATTAATCTACAATGCAAAACATTTTTAAATAATGAACAACCACTGAATGACCCGTAGGTGTGTCAAGACTTTTGACTGGTACTGAACAAGATTGCCAACTATTTTAAGTTATGAAAACAAAAACTGGAAATGAATGGTATTTTCCTAAGAACAACAATGTATAATGGTCGTAATTAAGTTATTAACTGTTCTGAGAAGAAACGTTAATTAGAAATCTCTGTAACTAGTTAATAACTATATTCTTCTATTCCATGCAGGCACAGAGTCCTGGTATACTAACTATTGACCCATCACAAGCCTTGCAAGTTATTTCATCTGCAACTATGTAGTAAAATAAAAAAAAAATCATGCACCTCCTGTTTGTATATGATTCTGTTTGGAACTCATTATCTGTTCACTCTGTTTAATTAATTGATATTATTTATCTAATGGTAGGCTTCTTTCCATCAAACATTATTGATGAGTGAACCATGCTCCGTACTTTGAGCTCATGACCTTTCTCAGGGCATCACATTAATTTAGAAGTTTAGAATTTGTTCTCACCCTAATACCACCAAACGTTTGCTCACAGTCTCCAAGGTCATCCTAGTTAGCCACTAGCTCTTTTACTAAGGCAGTTCCTTGAAGAATGGCCTGGATAAGCAATTATAATACACTGCAACCAAAAAACATTTATACATTTGGAAGGAAAAATGACAGAGGTGTATCTGTTGCCTATAAACAAGGAAAAAGAGCTTTACAAATCAATCAAACATGCCAGTAATCCTCATGTGTGCATGAGCAGTTACTGTATTTGTTGGAGCATTGTAAATCTGGCAGTATGCTGTCTTTTTATAAGTTTCTGTTAGTCATCTTCATTACAGCTCAGTTTCTGAACAGGGCCAGTGCTTGTTGACCTGGTTGGCCTACTATTATCAACCATGTCTTTTAAAAATCATAGTAATGTATTATACTTGTAACAGTACAAAACCCAGTAACATGCCATCATGTTGCTGTAATTTCTTTGTTATTTCAGAGTCCAACACACATATAATATATGGGCAGTGGTGGTTCTATGGTGAGACATTTACACTGATGTACGGTGTAGAGGCTGACACATTATTTAAAAAAAGTTAGGTTAGAGCCAGGAAATATACATTACTGGTCAAAAGTTTTAGAACGTTTCTGGTCTACTTGGTCAGGGGTTCATCCTACAGCAGGATAATGACCCAAAACATAAGTCCAAGCTCTGCCAGAACTATCTCAGTAAAAAACAACAAGATGGTCAGCTTGAAAACATGGAGTGGAGCACAGTCTCCAGACTTAAACCCCATCCAGCTGATTTTGGATGAAGTGAAAAGCAACTGTCTGAAGAATATTTGATGTCTATTGTAGAAAGAATGTCACGAGTGTGTTCAGCTGTTATATCTGACAAAGGTGCTACTTTGTGTCCAAAATGTAAATACAATTTGGTCTAAAATTGATTCAATGAGTTCTTATTTAACTCCTGACCTTTCATTTCAAAGTCAATGGGACATTAAACTCAATCATATTTCATACAAAACTGGAACAATTGGGGCATTCTAAAACTTTTGACCGGTAGTGTATGCATACAATGTAAATGCATAAATTGGCCAACAATACTTGATAAATGATCTGTAGTACAAAAAATGGGATAAGAATTTACCTTCTTAAGCTGTGTGACTTTATTAGACCTTAAGGATTATTATCCAGTAACTACAACTGGCTGAGTTACTTGTCAGTTTTAAAGGAGTGAGGAATGCATGTGTGGAGAATAATAGACTAGAACTTGGATTATCCTAACAATTTAGTTCCAATTTTATTATACAATCATGGCCGAAAGTGTTGGCACCCCTGAATATTTTCCAGAAAATGAAGTATTTCTCCCAGAAAATTATTGCAATTACACATGTTTTGTTATACACATGTTTATTTCCTTTGTGTGTATTGGAACAACACAAAAAACAGAGGGAAAAAAGGCAAATTTGACATAATTTCACACAAAACTCCAAAAATGGGCTGGACAAAATTATTGGCACCCTCAACTTAATATTTGGTTGCACACTCTTTGGAAAAAATAACCGAAATCAATCGCTTCCTATAACCATCAACAAGCTTCTTACACCTCTCAACTGGAATTTTGGATCACTTTTCTTTTGCAAACTGCTCCAAGTCTCTCATATTTGAAGGGTGCCTTCTCCCAACAGCAATTTTAAGATCTCTCCACAGGTGTTCAATGGGATTTAGATCCGGACTCAATCTTCAGATATCATGATGTCTTGCACACAGTCAAGGCACCCAGTTCCAGAGGCAGCAAAACAACCCCAAAACATCTTTGAACCTCCACCATATTTGACTGTAGGTACTGTGTTCTTTTCTTTGTAGGCCTCATTCCATTTTCAATAAACAGTAGAATGATGTGCTTTACCAAAAAGCTCTATCTTGGTCTCATCTGTCCACAAGATGTTTTCCCAGAAGGATTTTGGCTTACTTACATACATTTTGGCAAACTGCAGTCTAGCTTTTTTATGTCTCTGTGTCAGCAGTGGGGTCCTCCTGGGTCTCCTGCTATAGATTTTCATTTCATTCAAATGTTGACTGATAGTTCGAGCTGACACTGATGCTCCCTGTGCCTGCAGGACAGCTTGAATTTCTTTGGAACTTGATTGGGGCTGCTTATCCACCATCCGGACTATCCTGCGTTGCAACCTTTTATCAATTTTTCTCCTCCGTCCACGTGCAGGGCAATTAGCTACAGTGCCATGGGTTGTGAACTTCTTGATTATGTTGCGCACCGTGGACAAACGAACATCAAGATCTCTGGAGATGGACTTGTAACCTTGAGATTGTTGATATTTTTCCACAATTTTGTTTCTCAAATCCTCAGACAGTTCACTTCTCCTCTTTCTGTTCTCCATGCTTAGTGTGGCACACACAGACACACAATGCAAAGATTGAGTCACCTTCTCTCCTTTTTATCTGGTTTCAGGTGTGATTTTTAAATTGCCCACACCTGTTGCTTATCACAGATGAGTTTGAATGAGCATCACATGCTTGAAACAAGGTTATTTACCCTCAATTTTGAAAAGGTGCCAATAATTTTGTTTGGCCCATTTTTGGAGTTTTGTGTGAAATTGTCAAATGTGACTTTTTTCCTCTGTTTCTTGTGTTGTTCCAATACACACAAAGGAAATAAACATGTGTATAACAAAACATGTGTAATTGCAATCATTTTCTGGAAGAAAAATTCAGGGGTGCCAATACGTTTGGCCATGCCTTAGCAAGCAATCTTCCTAACAATTTAGAAGATATATTTAAGTGCACTCTATGGAAGTCTGTTCTAAACCTCTGAAAAGTTGTTTGTAGTGGATGATATGCTCTGAAAAAAAATATTGTGACACTGTTTACAGTAATCATGTTATATCATTATGTCACCTATGTTTATCTGGGAGTGTGCAAAGTCATTACTAAACAATATTACCCAATTATGAGTAGGTCTGACCTGTTTCTCTAATTTCTTCTAGCTGCTGTCTTCTGTATAAAATTTCCACAAGTACAAAGTAATAAATAATTCATTAGAAACTCCAGTTAATTCATCATCCTTGTACCAGTCCATTACAAACTGTTGCTAGACCTGTGTCTTGAGCACAGATTGGGATTGCTGGGAGCTATTTTTTCAGACCAATAATATAACCCCATTAGGCGTGACAGTAAGATTTGAGTTTTGAGTTCTCTGTAGGAGGTAATAGGGTTTCTACTACTTCTCGTGTTATTACTGTACTACTTCCAGTGATGTGATGTATGTTTGTATGTTTGTTAGTTCTGTAATAGCATATTGCACAGTGCACTATATTAGAGGAACATTAGGACACAAACTCTGCTTGAGTAGCTCACATTTTGACCACACAAGATGCATACAGATATTCTAATCAAATTAATTATGCATGTAATTTTCTTATTAAGTGTTGCATTCCATTTGATTTGCTGAACAATTTACCTTTTACATATTTTAATTGAAACCTTTGAGAACTGTTCCCTGTGAGTGCATTTAGTAGCCATATGAGCAATTAATGGTAGCATTTCTCCTTGCAAAACCTCACACAGTGTCAAGCAACTGAAAAGTGGGCTGGACTGGACATTGAGTGTAGTTGGGAAAACACTACATTTTGCAATATATTCTAATGAAATGCATTTTTCATTACAATTTTGATTATTAGCATACCAATATGAGTGTAAATTAACCAGTCATTGACATGTTTATGAATTTCATGTCTTATTGTTATTACCTCCCTTTAATGACTGTGTGCTCTCAAATAATGACTATACAATATGGAATACAGTTTCACGAAAAAGTATGTGAACCCTTTGGGATTACTTGGATTTTTGCATAAATTGGTAATTAAATGTGTTCTGATCTTCATCTAAATTACAACAATAGACAAACACAGTCTACTTAAATTAATACCACACAAAAATGTTTTTATTGAACACAACATGTAAACATTCACATTGCAAAGTGGAAAATGTATATGAACCTTTAGGCTAATGACTTCTCCAAGAGCTAATTGGAGCCAGGAGTCAGCCAACCTGGAGATAATCAATGAAATTGGATAAGTTGGTTAAAGCTGCCCTGCCCTATAAAAAACACACACCAGTTTTGAGTTTGCTGTTCTCAAGAAGTATTGTCTGATGTGAACCATGTCTCACACAAACAAGCTCTAAGAAGAACTACATTCAAAAAATTTTCACTTGCATGAAGCTGGTAAGAAAGATCAGCACTGTTGGAAGTCTACCTAAGCATGGTCATCATGTAAAGATGACTGCAAGAGCACAGTGCACAATGAGGTGAAAAGGAATCCTAGAGTTTTCGCTAATGACTTACTCTGATGACTAATGACTTAATCTCTGGCACATGCTAACATTTTTCTTGACAAATCTACAATAAGTAAAAAATTAAACAAGAATAGAGTTCATGGAAGGACTGAAACTTTCTCAAAATTCCTTCTGACCGTTGTGCAGGCCTGATCTGTAACTCCAGGAAGTATTTGGTTGAGGTTATTGCTGCCAATATTGCTGTTATTTCCACTCTGCACTGTGACTGTTTACATATTGTGTTATTAAAAGCATAAAAAAACATAATTTTTGTACAGTATTAGTTTAAGCAGACTGTTTGTCTATTGTTGTGACTTGATGAAAATCACCATTGGTTAATTTAATCATTAAAATTTAATGATTGGTTAAATAACCAATTTATGCAGAAATCCAAGTAATCCCAAAGGATTCACATACTTTTTCTTGCAACTGTATGGTTGTATGATCATGTACAAAGATGCAAGATCCTTCCATGTTTTCCCTGTTCCATATTTTATGCAGCACTTTATACATTGTTTAATGTGCCATGACTTTAACACATGTATTTTCCCCCAAATTGTTAGATTCACTGATATAAAGATTAAGATTTATACATATAACTTAAACGGGGTGACCAAGGCTTTATATAACATTGTATATTAGTGTAAACCTCGCACCACAGCCTTGTCCTTGTCTCCATCTCTGTCCATGTGCTCTTTGTATGTTTACATCATCCACATCTCATGTCTCCACCTCAGCCACGACATGTCTTGTCTACTGTACAGCCTCGGCCCCTCACCCTGGCTTTGATTACGTTTGCTATATATGTTCCCTTGTATCTTACAGTCCTCATCAGTCATTTTAATGTCTCCAAGAGTTGGTAGTCTTGTCATGTTCTTTATTTTCATAGCCATAGTCAAGTTTTGTTTTCTTAGCCACAGTTGTTGAGTTTTGCAAATAAAGCCTTGTTTTGGAAACCACCGCTGCATCCGTCTCCTCCACATTCACAGCAAACTGACAATTAGCATAGTTCATTTTTTTATATTGCTGGTTTGTGGCCCACAGTAAAATTTAGAAATGTATCAAATTTCCCCCATTTTTAAATCACATTAATTTCTTTCTTTATAATTATGTATATATTTTCACTCAGTAAGTCAAGTGTTTTCACTACTGCACCAAGTGCTAACAGCTGCAGAAATTGTGGATGTGGCAAATTCGAGTAACCAGTATCCAGCTTGTACCTACTGCTAGCAGTGGCATCCACTTTGATGGATTAGTCTTGTCATGCATAGAATTGTGGTACCAGCAAGAATTTGATGAATCAGACATTGATGCAAGACTAAAACTGATTCTTTTTTGTCCTTTTAGTTTGAAATATCAGAGATTCAAGATTTCTAACAATACGCTCTCTTCCTCTTTTTTGCTCTCCTCTCTGCAGTGAGTACCACTTCTTCTCATCCTGCACAGAGGACAACGCAGAGAGGATTGGCTGCTTTTGGCCCAACCCAGTGGTAGAGCACTATATTATCAATATTCACAAACTATTCTTTTCCAACTGCACCTTGAAATCTGTGGCATTGGGTGATCCATCAGAAAACACTCTCACTCTCCTTATCCTTGTTCCAGTCTTTCTTACATTGGCCATGGTTGCACTGGTAGTATGGTGCAGTAAGAGAAGTGACATCCTAGCTTAGCATTGAAGACCAGGATCAAGATGGTAATGATGGTAATCAGGACCAAAATTTATGCAAAACTGCTTTATGGAACACATGAACATATTGGAGCAGCGTTACACTTCCATTAATTTGGGACATTAATAAATGCAATGGAGAACTTTGGTTGACCTAAAAAGGGAAAAGACATTTCATATCATCAATAATGTGTATTTATGTGATGTTTCCCTTGAGGATATCTTCTATGATTGCTACATGAGTCACTATTTGATCTCTCATTTTATCTTTATGTGAAACTTTGCCATTGGGGACTATGCTCAAAGGTTAGGAACACTGCCAACAAGTTTGTCAAGAAGACATGCAAAGATCACGTTGTGTACAAGACATCTTTACCTTTTCCATCATCATTGTTATGAGAGATTGAAGGCACCATTCCTTGGCTTCATGAGCTCTATGTTGACTTCTTGTGGATGCTGTTGTACCACTAAAGGCAGGTATTCATGGAGGTATGATTCAAGATGTGAATATAAGTGATTGTTCATATTTCAACACTAATTTGTATATAAACTGCATATTTTAGGAACCAATGATTTATGATGAATGAATCTTGTACCATACTATGATATAATGTTTACATTAAGTAAGAATTAGAACATTTGTCAAACATAAACCTCAAGAGAATATGAAAGGCAATTCATAACATAATCCATTAACATTATAGATCAATATTTCATCAGGTAGACTGTCATGTGTAGTGTTTATATTGTCACCCAATTTAGAACCTGTTTTTAGATTAAAAGTGAAAAATTAGATAAAAAGCAAAGTTAGACAGATAGATTAAGCCCAACATTGGGGCCCGTCCAACAGGAATGTCCTCTTACTCTTTGGCCAGATTGAATTTGGGCCTGTGTTGCCTAGTCAGTCTGCTTGGAGAAATGTCCCTATGGACTTAAACAACATCAACAGTAGCAACAACATCAACATAAATGTCCAATATCATAAAAATGAAATGCAACGCAGTCAAAACACAGCAACCAAACATCACAACCAAACCAGTTAAATAGTCGTTTCTTTGAATGTATCTCTTGCCATTGTAAGAAAATGTATCATACAGTTGATTGCAACATAGAGATTATTTCATGATAACCAAATAAAACAAGACAAGCATATTTATATAAGGAAATGCTTTGAATTGTGACTTGCTTAAAGATACAAACTGAACACAATGCCATATTCTGAAATGTTTTGCCTCATACCCTTGAAGATTGCCATATGAGGCAGTGGTCCTTCAAGCTGGACTCCAGGAAGGATATTAAACTCTTTCCCAGAGTACGAAAAGAATTAGAGGAAATAGGTTGGCTATGGTTTTTACCAAAGCAGGCACAGGAACTGTAGAGACTGCATTTCTCCCTCAAATGTGTATTGTTTTTGGTTTAATGACACATCTATTATTTATGTGAATTAAAGCTAAATATGCCATAATATTCATTGTAAGACTATATTGGTGCAAATGCATTGTTTATATATCAGAATGCTGTGGGGTGTAAATAAGATTAGTAAAATTATTTTCCCTATATGACTCTTTCTCACTGCATACTTTTCTCTTTCCCACACTAACATGCAAGCAATCTAAACAGGATATTAACCCCCACTGGTCTTCCTCCTCTCTCCTTTTTATTTTGCAAATGATATATAGCATATACAAACTTCCTTAGACAGACTATCCCCTGAAGCTACACCAGACTTCTGCTGTAATTGAACCCATTTTTTACAGCCACCAGCAGAAGGACAACCGCACTCATTCATAAAGAATGATTCATGTTTTATTATTGCCAGTAAAGACTATGTGGTGAAAGAAATGTATTGAAGGTCTGGTTTGTCAGAACAGTGTTGAGTGTTAGAACACCGGCTTGCAGTAGTCTTCAGAATGTCTACTTTGCCTACTTTGCTCTGATGCAAATGTTCATTCGTTATCATTTTGAAATGTAACAGCCGGCTGTTGTGACATGGCCTGAGAAAAAGACAAGAGAGTCAAGGGAAGTTTTTTCTTTCTTTTTTTAGTGCAGAGAGCCTTAAGCATCAACTTCCTGTTTATTTAGTGAATCCCACTCACTCGAGTCCAACTTTAACTTAAAACAGAAGCACAACTTTAAGAAATTTATGTCTTCCACCTGGACTACATTATTCAGTTACTGCCTATTGTAAATAATGAATATAAACTGATATTTCTTATATAGGTCATTTTCTCTGATAACGTGGTGAATGTTCAAAGCATAACTGAAGATATAAGATGGACATCCAGATGCTTTTTGTCTTAAAGAAAAGTCCAGCTTTTGGTTAAAATTACAATTTAATATGATATAATTTATGCATTTTGTAATTGAATGTTATTTTCAGCCACACTGTTCCCTTGGCAGAGTGTTTTGGGTAATTGTTATACAGTGGAACCTTAACTTATCAGTTTAATTTGTTCTGTGATGGAGCTCGTAACTCAATTTGCTTGTATAACAAATTAAATTTCCACATTAAAATAAATTGAAATGCTATTAATCCGTTCCAGCCCCCAAAAATCCACACCAATTTTTTTGTTATATGTTTTTAAATAAGAAAAAAAAATGTTTATAAATAACAAGTAATGTATAAAAAATAATAATACATAATAAAAGAGAAAGTAAAGAAAGAAACTGGTTTATTAAGTGTATTTACTTTGAAGATCAGTGTAAGATGCTGGTGGAGGTGGAGGAGAGTTGGGGGAGTTTTTAATTTTGTGCTCTATTGTTTAACTTAACTTACTCTCTACAAATTTAATGCTACAATTTATTGCTAAATTTTACTTACACACTATGCTACACTTCACTAATCTTAATTGCTACTTTTTTTTCACTTCACTTAATCTTCTTCTTCACTGACTTTTGCCTTGTTTGCCACACTTTCCTCACTTTCACTTGCAAGGTGTTTCAATAAAATCCTGTCCAAGGAGGTTTGTTTCTTCCTCCCTTTCAAAATGTTTAAAAAATGAGTGAGACAAGTGTTACACAGCGCCAGTGCACCACCTCTTCTTCTCAGCAATGATCTTGACACTCACTCACGCTTGCTAGTGGCGGGTGGCGGAAGCTCACTCGTTCGTAACTCAGATCTAGGCTCATATCATAAAGCAAAAAAACTACTGAGCATCAGCTTGTATCTCAGAAAATTCATAACTTGATTCACTTATAAGTCAACGTTCCACTGTACATAGAAATGTATAGCAAATCTGTGTTAAAGAGTGACACATTTAAGAGACAGTGAAGAGCAACATTTACAGCAATTCACCAAGAAGATTCTTCCCACGACAAGAGTGAGGTCTTAAATGCCTAATTGTACTAAAAATATATTTATAATAAATATAATAAACATTTGATTATTATTCAAGTTGTTTATTGTGCTTATGGGAAAAAAAGTTGTTTAGGTATTGTCTTAAGAATGGGTTAATTTTCAGTAGTGAAACGTCATGAAAACACAGAAAACTGTAGAGAACTGGGGCCACTGTGTAGAAGAAATTATGTGCAGTAATGCACACTGATTGGTGGGAAATTGGAATTGTAAAAAGTTAAAGTACAATGACAGAAAAGTACATTGTTGTTACCGCATCATGGTTCCCAAACTTTGTATGTAATCTCATACCCCATCTGACATTAAATTAACATAAGACATCCTGATTAAAGTTAGCATTAGCATTAAAGTGAGGGGACCAAATCCCACCCAGGTGCCTAAGCACCTGGCGCACATATACACAGACCATACACATACCTTCATGTGTATACTGCCAATCCTATTATACTATCAAAAATTCTTATATTATCAATTATATTATCAATAAACGTAATATTATATATATATATATATATATATATATATATATATATATATTTCATTTTTTTTCCATTTTTTCATCTTTTCATTTTTTATATATATATATACACACACTGACTAAGGTCAACCTGGACTCGGTGGTCATTTTGACTGGACAGTTTTCACCAAACCCAGATTCTTTCAGTTACTATTATTAAGTGAATAAACCTGATGAATGAGCCTGAAATAGATGGCACAGATCACATACAACACAGCAACATCACCTGTTTACCATGAAAATAACACTTCAGTACAAAACCAAACACAAAATGTGCTAATCAAAGCAGCATACAAAGTAATAATTCTGTGAAATGGAACTCAAAGACATTAACAAGTTTACATGTTAAAATATTAATTCATGCAGTGGCAGACTCAGGGTGTTTGTAGGGCAAGGGTGAAAATATAAAAAGTCCAAATTTTTCCCACTAAAGGGGCACTTTTCAATTAGAGAGGCACCTACCCGAGCACTTCATCATGTACAATTGTAGAAGAACCCTATACAGCACTGCATCATTTTCTCTACTGAAAAGGGCTCACTTTGGGTAGGGGTGCAATAGAGGACACTTAATGCACCCTTTTCTATAAGAAAGACAACCAAATAAGGGAAACATTAACACAGATTATCAACTTGTTTTGTTCTAGAAGACACACCATCATACTTTATCGCAAGGGGCCACTCAATATTTTTTCCCATGTGAAAGGCAGCTAACAGAGCACTTTTTGCCATTCTGGAGGGTACTTTGGCAATGTTTTTTGACCAAAGGTGCACAAAGTGGGCAACCTGTCCCCCCCCATCAAATTTTTAAATGTATCTCCCAACGTTTTTGGGCATACCCACTGGGGTACGCCTTCCCCACTTTTTTAAATCTGTGCACTAGAACATAATAATAACTGTGTTGTCATGTTCAATAGCAAAGTGGAGTAAATGTAAATGGAGTTTCTGTCACCAGCCTCTTAGTCAAGAGCTTCACTGAATGATACAAAATTACATTCAACATACTTTTGACTTTCTGACTCAGATAAACTTGTTAGTGCAAGTTGGATTGAAAGATATGGTTTGTATCTCTTATTTGAGAAGTCCTTTACAAAAATTAAACATTCCGAGCATTGTCTCACAGAGGAGCTGTATGTACACTATGGCACTATTGTCCTTTTTGTACCTTCTTAACAGCAACCGGATGGGGGTCAATGGTTAAGCATAACAATTTTATCTCATTGTATACACAATGAATCTCAACAGGCCAGCAGCACAAACAACAGATAAGCATTACACATCCTTCCCAGCACTCAGCCACAACCCAGTGAACAGCAAGCTAAATCCAGATCTGTTGTATATGTCACAGTGAGCAACACGCTCTGAATGAAGTGCTGGTAAATCTCTCATCAGGTAGGGATTCTGGAAACTGGGCTTCAGGTGGTTTTCAATCATTTCAGTCAATATGCAAAACAAGATTACTCATATAAACCTATATCATTGTTTTTTTGTTGTTGTTTTTTAGCAAATTCAACACTAGAGCCACCCAGCTCAAATGTCACTTTAGTGCCACTGTGTGAAAGAGTCACAGATAGAGGTGAAGTTGATACAAATATGTTTTATAACATTTACCAAACGTGGATACAGAATTAACGTTCAATGTTCTCCATGATTTCCTCCCACAGTCCAAAAGCATGGAGTTCAAGTAAATTGGGAACTCTAAATTGTCCTGTGCCCAGAAATGGATTAGCACCCTGTCCTGGGCTTAGCTAGGATAGTGTAATGCCATGCACTGTGAAGGAATAAAGGACTCGCCGCAACCCTGATCAGTATTAAGTGGAAGATATTTGATGGATGGAGAGTCTGCGTGCTCTCTTGTTTACTTCTGTTTCTCCACCTGTGCTCCACTTTATGCATAGTGTCTTGTCTGCCAGCCCTGCACCATCACTTCTCACCCCAATTAGTTTGCCTCAATGTACTGTTTCAGCCATCTGTCTTAGTCCAGTGTTTGTCGTGTTATCACAGTCTTCGTCGTCATCGTTTCATTAGTCATAATCAAAGTCTATAGTCTAAATAGTCATAGTCAGCTAATTAGCCATTTTTTACCTTCTATATTACTTTTGTTTGTACCCGTGTTTGTTTTGTGAAGTTTGAAATTAAAACCCTCCATGCTTGCCCATTTGTGCAGCCTCCCTTGCTCTTCCAGTTTGAGTTTGGAGATCTCTAGTGTCCACAATTTGAATTAACTCTGAAAAGAAGTACATTAAGTTGACTTAAAATTTTAAGTTGGGCTGACTTTTCATTTTTTATAGTGCACTATAAAGCAGCAAACATATAGAAATTTGCTATAGCATTACTGCATATATTGGAAAATGTATACAAATTCCGGTAAGACTTTATAATAACTTTCATTAATAGCTCATTAACTAATGATTAATAACTGTGAACAAAACATTAGTTCATGAGAATTTCATTAATAAATGATTTACTAATGATCTGTTAACATTTGCAAAAATTAATACAATCATTAGTAACTACATGAACTGTCATTTATAAACATTTGCTCATGTTCAAATTCTCATGAACTAATGATTTGTTCACAGTTATTAATCATTAGTTAATGGCTTATTAATGAAAGTTATTATAAAGTGTTACTTGTTTGGAGACATTGCAGTAAATTATGTTAGAAATTCTGATATTTGTATTTAAGTAATATAAATCTGACATATACTGAGCTACATTATGTATACATATGAACATATATTTTCACATTTCTCATTCAAGTGACTGAACTATTGGCACCACTCCACTCTGGCGTGGGAAAGTACAAGTAGCTGGCCAGGGTTCCCACAAATATTCCTCCTGAGAGCCTCTGATGCTTCTCAAAGTGTCTGCTAATGGTTGTCGGCCTGCTTTGTCGTTTTGCACTTAACTCCCACCATGAAGACACATTTGGGTTATGTTCTTATAAAGAAATGAAGAGACATGTTTATTTGGCCTGTGTGTGGTCTACAAAAATAATGTATCATTTATCAGACAAGAAGAGTTTGGATTATGTTCAACAGCTTGGTCTGTGTTCAGCTAAATTATATTAAAAATCTAATAGTGAAATTGGTTTAAATTATAGTGAACTTTGGATCATTATATATTATTTTGTATTAATATATTTTAATGCAGTTTTTGAAAATGATATATTGAATGATGTGCTTGCACACAGAGAAATTGAGTCCTGTCAGTTCAAGGGATCAAACTGGCAACCTTCTGGTCACAAGGCTGGTTCCTTAACCACAAACCCAGAAAGACCTGTTTTGTAACACTGCTACTCTGTAATGTTGTAGCTACTTTTTGTAAGTAAAACACAGAGAATGAGACAGGGTTCGTACACCTTTTACAAGGTAAAATTCAAGCACTTTTCAAGCACTTTCAAGGCCCATTTTCAAGTTTTTCAAGCACCTTTCAGCTGTGGTAAATTAATGATAAGGGTGATGTCTCAAAACTGCTATTCAGCAATAATTAACTATTCTCCACACTTCACAGCGACAATGCTACTGAGAAAAAAAGTAAGTAAGTAAATAGCAGGAATTATGGTTTTGGTGTCAGTTTCACACAATTTAAATACCAATGTTCTTCACCGCATGTTTATCTTATTCATTTGATTGAACAGTTACTGTAGTATGTAAAATTTGGGGGTGAGTTGAGAGCATTTATACATACATATACTCAAAATTATTGTTTTGCTTTTTGTCACACTGCTTGAGATTATGTCTGAGGAAAAAATCCCCCAGTGTAGGACCTGGATTTTCATCAGATTTTGATGCTTCTTTCCTAAATATAATTAAAAACAGTGTTATTTACAATGTTTATTCTCAATACATTTATCATTAAGATTAAGGCGTTAGACTTAACGTAGTTAAACATGATAACAAGTACAAACGCTATGCCCCTATCACTAGCATTGTTGGCCTGTTGGGAGCACTTGCTAATAGCCCTGTATTTTGTAATGCTGGGAGTGAACAGAGGTGGGCTACTTAAGGTCGTGCTTGTTTCAGTACATCCAAAGCCCATTTCACACCAGAGTTCTCCTTTAAAGTCATTTACTTCTCTTATGCCAAGCTGTATGTACAGTCCCTTGCAAACAGGTGACAGTGGATTTTATTTAGGGGTATCAGAGTACAGAGGGCTGAATACTAATTGACAATACACTTTCCAGATTTGGATGTATTTAAAAATTGTGGAAACATATCTATAATTTCCTCTCAGTTCACAATTACTTACTACTTTGCATTGGCCTACTACAAACCGGATTCCAAAAAAGTTGGGACGCTATACAAATTGTGAATAAAAACTGAATGCAATGATGTGGAGATGGCAAATGTCAATATT
>BRDA01006031.1:115147-149810 GCA_036984385.1 Crenuchus spilurus | reverse complement strand
CTCAATTTCCTTTTTCCAGCCACTTATTGTTACTTGTCCCAACTTTTTTGGGATTTGTTGACACTGTGAAATTTTGAATCAACATATTTCTCCTTCAAAATGTTTTTTCTCAGATTTTTTACTCAGATTAAACTTTTGATCTGTCATCTATGTTCTATTATGAATTAAATATTGACATTTGCCATCTCCACATCATTGCATTCAGTTTTTATTCACAATTTGTTTAGTGTCCCAACTTTTTTGGAATCCGGTTTGTAAATCTTTGGTAGCATGTCAAGCCAATAAAATGAGTTCAAAATAAGAATAAACGACAGAATGTTGACATAGTGTATCTTTGTTTAATGAACTAACAAAAGTATAATTTATTTAATTATTATTGACTAACAAATAATTTATTACATTACTTTTATTAGTATTTTTTTCAGTTGTGTTACAAGAAAAAATGCAATTAAAAAAACTATTTGATCTTCTTAACTGTCTTGTTTTCATGGTCCTCTGTTTTAAATAAATAGCAGTGTGAATGCATTATTTACAATTTTCTGCACACCATTGGACTTATAATGACTTATAATTGGACTTATAATTTACTCATTTTTTTTCTTTTTAAAAAAGCAGATTTAAGTCTAATTAAGATTGTCAGTGGTGGTATATTCAGTGGTGTTACAACCAGCAGTGTTATGCAGTGTTATGCACCACATTTAGTAGTGGTGCAATCAGATGGTGTTACAGACAGTAGTGTTATAGTCAGTTGTGTTACAGACAGTGGTTTTATACTCTGTGTTACACTCAATGTTGTTGCGTTCAATGGTGTTATAGTCAGTGGTATTACAGTCACTGATGTTATAGTCAATGATGTTGCAGACAGTGGTATTACAGTCAGTGTTATTACCCTGAAGTTGTCCTGTTTGCCACTGCAGTGGTAAAACATGCAAGATGTTGATCATTTTTGTAAAAGAATCCCTCAAATCAGAAGAAAATGTGTTTAATGTTTTGTAATCAAATAACACATGCATACAATCTACTGCTGGACACTTATATTTTTAGCCCCAGAAATCAATTTTTTCAGACTGCACAGCACTGAAGAGACATTATGTATGTTTATCTCAGAAATCTGCTAAAGAGATTAACCTTCAACAAGAGTGTCCAGTTCTCTTTGTTTGGAGAAATTAGAATAGAATAAAATAGAAAGACTGAGCAAATCTATCAAACACTTACTGTAACTGAAGATATGACAGATTGTTTATTTGGAGAATATTTTTTAATTAGCATCTCAAAATAGTCCTAAATGAAAACACTGAGTAAAAAGAAGAGGGTTTCAGCTTTCATAAGACTCCTCCCTTTTCTGTGTATCTTCCAAAAGAAGAAAGTAATGAAGCTCTGAATGTAAGGAATAGTGGCTGAACCTGTGAGCACTTCTGTGAAGTTTTAGATGTGGATGTAAACAGCTTTAAATCATTTGACAGTAGCTGACTGGTGGGTTTTATAATTATCTCTTGACTCTTACAGAAGTGTGACTGAGTGTGTGTGTGTGTGATATACAGTCTTTGACAGGCAAATTGGATGACAGCCTGAAAGTATATTTGTGTGCTGGGTGTTACCGTCAAGTTTCCTATGAGAACTCAGGGAGAAAGAAGAAAGAGGAAGAGGATGGGTCGCACTTTACTTCAATGGTCACATATAATGACGCTTAAGCATTACTAAGTGGTTGAACAATATTTGGAACAATATTTATCTTTAGTAACCATTTTAGACATTACCTTCATTGCTCTAGACCACTACGTGTCTCTGTGTTAACACCATGAGATCTTACATGAATATGAGTTATATATAGAGATCATCAATACATGCTTCATTAGAGCTTAGTTTATTAACCTGCTTCTTATCATTAATAAATAATTAGCAGAAGCATTAGTCATTTAATAAAGCTTAATACAGTCTTAAGTACTGTTTACAGATGTAGCTGTACACTCTTAAAAGAGATGGTTCTTCAAGGGTTCTTTAGTAGAAAAAATGGTTATATATATAATCATGAACAAGCAAAGAACCCAAAGGGTTATTTGCATGATTAAATGGTTCTTCAGACTGATGAGGAATGTGCTGTAGTGGTTCTATATAGATGCCTTTTGAAAATAGTTCTAGATAGCCCCAAAAGGGTTCCTCTGTTATTACAAGCTTGACATCGTAACTACAGCAGAAACCTTTTGGGAGATATATAGAAACATTTTCAAAAAGGTTCTGTACAGAACAATCTACAACACTTTCCTCATCAATCTGAAGAACCCATTCACCATGGAAAGAACTCTTTATCCACATAAAGGGTTCTTTGAGCATTCATGGTTCTATATAGAACTATTTTCTTTACTAAAGAACCTTTGAAGAAACATCTTTTTTAAGAGTGTATTGCAAACTGGAGCCTTGGTAAACCTAAGCTTAATGTTTATAGTTTATATTTCATTGTTTATAATCTTCTTTCTTTTGTTAGCCATCTTTTTCTTTGTGCTGTCAAACAACTTGTGAAACATTTTGAATTTCAATTTGATTTATATGAAAAAGGATTTATATGAAAAAGGATTGGTTAGTTGATTGTTTGTTTAATTGGCCCAAAGAGCTGCAGAATGAAGGTGATGAATTAGTCAATATCCAGATGCCAAAACACAACCACAGTTTAACCCCAATTAATCTAGAAGTCAGGGCTGATACAACTGGCAGGGTATAGTTGGGCCAGTTTTGGCCCAAAAGAGAAATGACATTCAAACATTTTACACAGTAGGTTATATTTGGCCATCTGGCCCAGAGATGAAATGCCATGACTTATCTTAAACATGACCACTACTGCTGGGCGTAATATAAAATCATTGTCATATCTGACCTGTAAGTGCCTTATTTGGGCCGTATTTGGTCCAGAATTGTCTTGCTATCTGGGTATGTCAGCCTTTTGAGTGAATTTTAACTTGTTTCCTAAAAACTTTCACATAAAATAGTGAGAGGAGTGTATAGAGGAGACTAAACTCATCCTTTAAAAATATACACAATCTCCTAGGGTAGCTAAACCTGAATACATTAACAAAGCTCAGTATTTTAATACTAATTGTACAATTATATTTTTGTCAGTATTGTGTTACAAATCTAGCATGAAGAGTCAGGAAGAGTTTGACATGAATCTAAAAAGATATAAATTTTTTTAGATGGTTAGAAGAAAACATTAAAATAACAGGATGGTCTTTTGGAGTGATTTCCTATATAGAAAAAAAATATTTCTGATAAATTTGGCTAAAATAAATTAGCAGTATGAATTCCCAAAACATCTCTCAAACAGCTAGAAGCAGATTTATTTAATGCATAAATATAAGATTTTGGGGATGTTCACACAAAGCAAAGATGGTTGTTCAAGAGTTCTTTAGTACAAAAAATATAGTACCACGAACACTCAAAGAACCCAAAGGGTTCTTTAGATGAGGAATGTGCTGTAGTTGGTTCTATGCAGAACCTTTTTGAAAATGGTTCTATATAACCCCCAAAAGGATTCTGCTGTAGTTATGATATCAAGCTTATAATAATAGAAGGACCCTTGTGGCTGTATAGAACCATTTTTAAAAAGCTTCTATATAGAACCATCTACAGCACATTCAATCAGAAGAACCATTTCTTCATGCAAAGAACTGTATAGAACCATTTTCTTTACTAAATTAAAACCTTGATGAACCATCTCTTTTAAGAGTGTATGTATACAATAATGTTGGGATACTGAAGTTTATTTTTTATACTGTATTTATACAGATCAAATGAAAACTGAACAAATACATAAAAGCTGATCAGTGAGTCTGGCTGTTTACTGCGCTTGTACCACATCTTTGACAAAACGTCGTCCTCTGGTGGTGTCTACTGGAAATGGCATTTGGATGCCCAGAGTTAAGAACTCCTTAAACCCATTCCATTTTGTTAATAAAAAATTAATAAATAAAATAAGAAAATCATTAAAAAAGACTGCTGAAATCTTTTTGTAAAAATGTGTCAAAAAAAATTGGCAAAAGAGAACTTGTCAAGCTACCCTGTCATCCAAGCCCAGGTTTGCTTGACTATTGGACTACAACTCCCAGGATTTCTCTACTTTCCGTTTGTTATATGACTTGCCTTGTATACGTCTCTTATCATATGAACTTCATTACCCAGAATCCCTAGATCTGTCACGTGACACATTTTCCTGTTCTCATTGTTCTTTGTGACAAAATGAGATTAAACTGTTGCTTCTCTGCCCCCCAATCAAGACTTATACTATTCAAGAAAACAGAGAAACTCCTTACTGACTCACTGATTACAACCTTTATCAACATCTCCCCTCCGGCAGATGCTACAGAGCTCTGTACAGAGTTTTTAGTCTCAGGCCATCACCCTCATAAACAGCTGACCATATCATCTGCTAGTCCAGCTTGTCCTGTTTTGCTCTGTCTGTACTACCATAAACATTAACTGTCTTTAGTTTAACCTGGATGTTTGCTTGTTTAATTATACTCACATTGTATTACTTGTTCCTGTACAGTTTGTGTGTACTGTGTTTACTGTTTAGTCGTGTCCTGGTGATTAGGGATCTGGTCTTATGATCAGAAGGTTGCTGGGCAGGTCATGACTGAAGTGTTCTTGGGCAAGACAACTAAACCTCAATTGTAAGTCACTCTGGCTAAGAGTGTCTACTAAATGTCTCAAATGCAATTTTTTACTGTATTGTCTGTAAATCATATATACAGAAACAGTCAAAAGTTTGAACACCTCATTCAATGATTTTATTTTTGTCCTTTTTTCCCTACATTGTAAATGAAAGTCATCCAGACTATAAAGGAACACATAAGGAATCATGTAGTAAACTTAAGTGTTAAACAAACCAAAATATGTTTTAGTTTTTAGATTCTTCAAAGTAGAAACACAACTGATGTCTCAAACACATTAAGAGGCAAGAAATACAAGTCATGAACTCTTGACAAGCTGTTAACTGAAAGCCATTCCAGGTGACTACCTCATAAAGCTGACTGAGAAAATGCCAAGAAAGCTGCCATCTAATCAAGCGGTGCCTACTGTGAAGAATGTAAAATATAAACATATTCTGGTTTGTTTAACACTGTTTTATTTACTAAATAATCACATGTGTATTTCTTCATAGTTTGGATGACTTTAGTATTAATCTAAAATGCAGAACATTTTTAAATCATGAAAAATCACTGAATGTCCAGAAGGCGTAAAAAGACCTTTGACTGGTACTGTACATCACAAGTATACTGTATATACTTTGTAATACTGGAGAGATGCCAAAGGCTCGAAACAAACTCCTTGTGTGATTAAACCTACTTGGCTAATAAATCTAATTTTCAACATTTAATGCAACTTTCAATTAGTCAGAATTGAACAACTTGGGTGAAAAGAAGGGGGTTTCAGGTTTCATGACTCCTCCTTTTTGTTTGTATGTTAGAAAGCGGGAACTCCCAGTGGCTCCAGGCTGTTTAAAAGGTTATTCGGAGTTAATGAAGAGCTTGTTCTTTGCTCAGTAAAGCCAGAATTAAATATATTTTTCACAACATATTAAACTAGGGCTTCCCAATCCTGGTCCTGAAGACCTACCACCCTGAAGAGTTCATACCCAGCACACTGTTTGCATATATGTCTCATATTCAGTTGATCCTGAAGGTCTTTGTGACTTGTGAGGTGTTAGTGCATAATTGTGCACTCAGGATATTGACTACAAACATTTTTTTTCTGATGTCAAACCTTAGAATCTCACAGCCAGACTGCCTTGGTGGAAGACTGTACCATGGTAACAATCAATTATGTATAAAGACCTTTTCCATCTGATCATATGAGCTAAAGGTCATACAACAGCAGTAAATCAGTCCCAATGTCTCAAAGAGCATACATTCACAATAAACCCATCACTATTGATTATATTTGGGATCTTTTTTAACCATTTAACATTCTGCTCAACCATTTGGTAGAGTACATTTCAGTCACTATATCTTATTAAAGGTGTTGAACCAAACATTGATTGTGCCATCTCTACCAATCGGTAGTTATGCTAAGCTAAAAACATCCACTAGAGGTCACAAATTTCTTATCTGAATGTAAATCAGCAATGTTTCATAGCCAAACCACAAGAAATAAACTGGATCAAATACTGAAAAACAACAATAAATAATAATAATAATAATAATAATAATAATAATAATAATAATAATAATAGTAATAAGTCAATTTCTTCTTTCTTGGTGAGGATGTTAAAGGGTTAAAGATAAATCGATATAAATAACAACACATGAATAGACTTTAAAAGATTTCAGTTTACTGGCAAAAGATAATCTATAAATATTAAATTAAAACATGAGCCCTGCAGATGTTTAGTTTCTCTGTCTTTATTATTAATAGGTTTGCATTACAGTAAAATGCACATTTTTGTTTTATTCTATAAATATCTGGCAACATTTCTACTAAATCCCAACTACAAATATTCTCTTTTAGAACATTTATTTGCAGTAAATGACAACTAGTCAAAAATAACCTTCAAAAGGTAAAGAAAACAATGAAGTTGAAATTAGCTTTATCAGATTTCTTGCTCCACCTTAAATGATGCAGCAGTTACTATAGCAACTCTATACTATATTACAGACTACCATATAGTACTATAGTGCTGTTAGTAACTGTTACTAGATCCCCACACTTTCTAATGTAACTGCTGGACCATTTAAGGTGGAATGAAAACTTTCAAAAAGGTTTGTCAGAAAAGTTCATTTACAATTTTAGACAGTACTACTTTAACTTAGAAAGACTGCAGAAATTTATATTTGGTTGAATATGCCTAATTTGTTCATGCTCTTCACCAGTCATTTGGGTGACTTTTGGTGAATTTATGCCAAAAATTCCAGATGCTTGCCTAAGTTTGTTGGCATGTAAACCAAAATATGCATCACATCATGAAAACACCCAGCTACTCACTGTGGATTCAATGAAGGTCATGTTGTTTTTAAGGAGTAATGAACTTTAATTATGACAGACCTTAATGAACAATGTTACAGTTTCAGGTCATTTAAAGAACAAAATCTACTAATATTAAAATATGGCTTATGACACAAACCTTCTAATATCATTTAATTTCATTCCTTTAAATTGATTTTTGGAATTGTACAGAAAAATAACTGGAACTGTGAGGCCAACATTGCTAACTCAAGAGTCACCCAAACAGCTCAGTCTGGCACTTCTGTCAATAGTCTCAGACAGCATCCTCTGCATTTATGCTGTTCTTTATCAAGTCTGATTCTAGATCAGCAAACCTACTGATTGTGTATGCAGATCTAAACACTTCTTTCAGCTATACGTCATATACTTTTTTTGTTCATTTTAAAGCTCACAGTAAGTTATACTGTGTAATAAACCACATCAAGTAGTTTGAATGGGAGTGGGTTAAGAAAAGTTCTGGTGATGCATTTTAGCAGAAATGTCTGGGCTATTTAGGTGACTACTGAGCTCCAGTGTTTGTTAGCAACACTAGCTTCACAGCTCCAGTTCATTTAAGTCACATGTAAACATTCAGTGTGAAAATATTTTGACTGGTTTAAAGTTTTAGCATCATAGCCTGGCTACTGCACAACACACGCATTTGAGGAATGCTCTTCACACTTCATTTGTGCTTCACAAATGGCCTCCATCCATTCCTGCTGTTCCTCAGCTGAGCTCGCCCGCAGAAAAAAGGTCCTTCGACTGTTTTTGGGAGTTATAGACCAGCCAAAACCTCCACTGCCCTCAATCACCTCAACCTGTGCTCCACTCAGGCTGATCGTCTTGGAAGCCATCTAGAAGAGAAGGTAGCTATCAGTAAACAGTTGTGACATAGTACAAGTACAGCTGATATAGACTAATATAAACATTATGAGATAAATTTGCTGATATCTCTTCATTGTATTCCTTTCATTTGATTACAGGAATGGCTCAGCTAAAAACAAGAGGCTAACATTGCTAACACTAGCACTCATTAGTCACTCAAACAGCATAGTCATTTTTTCTCATACTTCATCCTTTGTATTTATTGTCACAGTTATTAAATCTGATGAACTCCTGGGGTGGTTTCTGTATGCAGATCTCAAATGGCTGCCACAGAAATCAGCTAATATGGGAGTTTTCGTTCCTTTTTAAAGTTCACAGTACATAAACTGGCTCGTAAACAACATCGACTAGTCTGTGAGACCTTAATTAAGATTGTGATGTAGAGGTTGTAGAGGTGTTGTGATGTATGTTGATGGGAGATGACTAGTTTTGTAGTCATTTGTAGTGGCAGAAGACACAATAAAAACATATCTAATGACATAAAAATGGTAATATAATTGAGTTTTATTCCTTTAATTTGAGTATTGGAAGTTAATAAAAGTCAATAAAAATATAAAATAATAATGAAAAAAAAGCTGTGAGGCTAACATTGCTAACAAACACTAGAATTCAACAGTCATCCTAGCTTAGTATAAACTCCATCTTCTGCATTTATGATCATGACTAAATCTGATTCTAGATCAGATTAAGATCTGAATGAGGTTTGGGTGATATATCTAAAGTTTGGGTGACTATATAGAAGACTATATAGAAGAAACATGGACAGTATTCAGTGTACAGTGTATAGTTGAGAAACAATACCAAGTTTTACTTCTGGTAGGTTATTTCATGGACAAGTAATGTTCTAGCTAACCATGTGAAGTCCTTGTGGTGTCCTACTGAATGTGTTGATAATCTCATAAGCCTTGTTAAGTTTCTTAAGACCAGGCCACACTAAGCAGAGCTGCTCAGAAAGCCAGCAATACCTGTTCGTTCCCACCGTACAAAAGCTTAGATTCCTTTATCTGGAACCAGGCTGGCCTCCAGCGACGTGTGAAGTGAGTTTTCTTGGTCAACCATCCTGTTTTGGCCTCTTCTGGATCTTCTGATCGCTTCACAGTCGAGCCGTTAGAGGTCGCAGCTGCTTCGTCCATTACTGCAGTGGATAATGTGAGCTTATCACACCTTGTTCGGGAAGCCCCGCCTCCCGAGCTACGATTGGCTAGTGATTCATACTCCGGTGCTGTGATTGGTTAAGATCTTTTGTAACCCGCCAAATATTTTTTTGTTAATGAATAAGTAATCTGTTGTGTATTTCGTTATATAATTTCGCTATTTTTAAACAATAAGTCATCAAAGTGTTTTTCTTTTTTATGTGATCTGTAATTTAATAATTATATATTTATCTTTTAAATATGTAATATTTGTTGTTTACTGTTGTTTTATCTGTTGTAATAAATTACTGACCAAAATGATATAGATTTAAAAAATGAAGTTTCTGAACTTCATTAAGTAAAAAAATGAGAATAGAGTTTAATAAACTTTATACATTGGTGGATGCTATGATCATATTTAATGTGAAACAAGAATTTTTTTTTAAAACACATACTCTACTAGAGAAATGCGTGTACATATTTCCTAAGCGGCTAAACTATATAGAAGCATATGTTGTCACGAACGGGTTGTCAGAAAACGGGTAGACAATATAGAGCTTAATGCGCATGCGTAGTAGACGTGCTGCCTGATGGAAAATGTAGTTCACTACGGTTCGTCTTCGGAAAAACATCTGAACTCGCTCTCCCAGAAGCGTTTCGTCCGTGAGAGAGAGAGAGAGAGAGAGAGAGAGAGAGAGAGAGAGAGAGAGAGAGAGACAGACAGACTAAAGTTTCAGCAGTAAGAAGTTAGAAAGCCGTGTTTATCCGAGTGAGCGGAACTACTAAACTTAAAGTTAAACTACACAGTCACAGATGCTGAGAGGCTGCTACAGTGAGTTTATCCGGACTAAATATAGAAAGATCGAATAAGGTGGTCTAGTGGAATTCAGCATCTAAAGGAAACCTGCTCTTTGAAGAAGGTAAATGAGTTTTTAATTCTAATTTTATTAAGCTATTACATAAAGACTGCAGAACATTTAATAATGTTTTCATAAAAATTAACAGATCTTGTATAGTCCAGATGTGTATCCTCATATTTTCAGTGTCTTAACTAAAAACCTATGCAAACATCCTATAACAGACTGTAATGTCCTTTAGGTCAAACAGGTGTAGTTAATAGTTGCATTGTTCTGCTGAGGTCATTTGTGATGGCTTGAGCTAATCAGGTATTAAAATGCTTTTGTGATCATTTGCAGTGATCCTGGATGTTCTCTGTGTTCTCTGGCAAGAAATAAACCAAGGATTAGGTTGACTGACAAGCCTCTGTACTTGGATAACCTCTGACGCTCTCTGTAGAAATATAAACTGAAGCCAAAATGTTCTAAATGTCTCCATCCATCAGGGTCGGGTCTGTGCTGGTGCTAACCTGAATTTCAATTTGAAAGAAAGGACATCAAACAGACGAGAGCAAGTGAAATAGGTGGCACATTCACGCAAGCATGTTACAAGTCCCAAAGCTTTAGCTAAAGCCTCCTGGACTTTAGTCTGGACATGATTTTTGAACTTAGAGTCTAGATTCAAGACGTCAAAAGAGCTCAAATGTCTACCTGCAGCAGCTCATCTCCACCTTTTCCAGGGGCATTTGGCCATGTCCAGCATCATGTGGCCCCTCTGGGTCACCCGCCGTCCCCCAGTCCATCTTCCACTCTCTCCAGCCGCCTCTCCAATGGCAGTGCTCCAAGCCCCACCAACTCCAGAGGGTCCTTCCATGGTATTTCTTTTCTCCTTCAGATTGGACTGACCAGAGAATCTGTTAATCTGGATGCAAACGACGTGTCCCTATCAGCTGTGAAAGATCTTGTGTGTTCCATAGTCGACCAGAAGGTAATTACACATGATTTTGCATGATCCATATCTTTACTCTTTGATCACAAGGGCCAACCGTGAAATGTAATTTGTACAATAATGAATTGCAGCATCATATTCTTTTGCACTGTATCTTGATAAGGATACTAACAAAAATGAAACACTTCCTTCAGTTTTGGAAGTATCAGATAGTAATGCTAACATTTTGTTTTGTAAACTACTGATGCTGCATTTAAAATAAAGATAAGAATGAATTTTCAAAGGTGATGAATCTTTGTTTTTGATTGGCTGGCAGGTGTTTTGTATAACTGGACACCTACCCAGTAAGCACAAGTCTCACAAAGGTTTGAGATGTAATCCATTGTGGAATATAGTGCTCATTGACAGTATGTCTTTGAGACATTGCTAGTGGACTTTGAGAAGACTTTCAGCAGCTTCACACTTCTCTTTTTATGTAATAATCCTTCCTATCGGCAAGTGTTCATAAGACTAAAATAAGATCTGTTTAATTGTAACAATGCATTTAAGATGTTCAGACCTTTCCCACACATCTTTGAGACATACGTGTGCTATCATGCTATAAATATAGTTAAATATATAATCAGTGTTTTATATCAGTGCTTTGAATGGTAATCAACCATGAAAAAAACCTCTGATAGAGTACTATTACAGCAATAGCCAATCAAAATAAAAGTGGATGAACACATGCTAACCATAACAACCACACAAACTAGACTATTTTAGCTGAAGTACTTGTCTGAGACTCATCATCTTCTTTTTAGATTACTCCTCAATGTCTTCTTTGTATACATATATACACAACAAGGCCTAAATGTGTGGCAACCGGAGTATAAGTGGGATAACAGCCTTTGAGGTAACCTGGTATACCAACTAATTTAATATAACTGGACACCTCTGCTGCCATTAACCCTCACATTGACACACCAAGTTCAAATTCAAGTCTGAAGTCTTATGTATTGATGTAATATGCTTAATTAATAAATATATATAAAATGCTCATTTGTAAAGGAATTTGGACTGTTTTGATTCATACACCCGCACTTTTATGTCCAATTGGGTAAAGAAATCATTGAAAATTTAAACATTTCTGATTAAAACAAGTCGTCATTAATAATACAACAGAACTGAAGCCAATTTGCAGGCCTGCGGTGACATTTCGGAGCACAGCAGCCTGCAAGCAGAGTCATTTCAGACGCTTCTGCAAGCCTCTCCATTTCCTAGATTATCATAGATAATAAGCAAATAAATCTGCATTTAAAAACTCTGCTGTGCTGCTCTTCTGTCTTATCTGCGTTGATGGGTCTCGCTTGGGTCAGCGGCTGTTTATCAGTTTTATATTTTTTTAACCAAAGTCATTTTTTTAGCCATGTGACACTGATATAGTTATAGCTGGAAGTGTGTGTTTTAATAAGAAGGCCAGAGTCACACTGATGAGCCTGAGTTTGCTTGAAAGAAGAACAGTATGAGAGGACGACCGTTTTGCAAAGAGGTTTAAGGCAAATACATAAAACAGGATGTTTTAGAAGTGATCGTGATCTTTAAGAATGGATGAAAGGCTTGCAGTAATGTCAGCTGAACAGTATGGGCATTTAATGGATTTAATAAGAGATATAACATTAATGGATGAGGCATAGAGCTGTAAAAATTAATAAAACATATGCTGTGTGGATATACATATTTTTTATTGATTTTCTCCCCAATGTATTTTAGTGGCCAATTAACTCCACCCCCTTTTATCAACTCTCTCTATCACTATCAATGTCCCTGACATTTGGGAGGGGGCAGATGAGCACAGGCCTACTCTGATACCAGTGACATCAAGCCCCCTTTTTCTGAACTGCTAACAATACATCGCCGCAGGGCAGCTGGCAATCTCGGAAAAGTGCAGATCCCCGGTTCTGATGGATCACCTGGCAGATGCGACATTGTTTATAGTGCTAGGGAGAGTCTGCCATCTTTCCCACCTGAAGAGAGAGCTCGGCCAATTCTGCTCTCTCAAGGCCTCGGCTGTCGATTGTCAGCAGCATGATCGGGATTCAAACTCATGATCCTCATTTCATAGTGGCAGCACCTTAGTCCGCTGAGCCACTCAGGGCCCCCAATACTAGAATTTACATTTTAATACCAATATCAAGTGTAATATCACAATACCAAATCAATACTCTGGCTACAATTAAAACACTCATCATTGTTGTATATAGATCATTGCCAAATTTGCATATTGAAATGTTTTTTGATACAGGGTGTCCCTTTGCTTCTTTACCCAAATAGCTTTAATACTAATGAAGATCTGGTGATGAAATTTGTGTTAAATATACCTCTGTCTGTGTTAAAAACATTAATGTTACAACATGACCTGAAAATGTCCACCACCAGCATCCCAGTTCACTTGAACCTGACACTCCATGTTGTGAAAGGTCATCTACCAATAAAGGTCATTCACTAATAAGCTTGTAGTTAACACACTGTTACAAAATTCAAATTGTGTCTTCACGTTCACACCACGAACACTTCCTTCTGTACCGTGCACTGATACAGTATGCACTGCAGGGTGAAATAACTAGCGTTAATTGAGGGCTTTAATGTAGGTGACGGATGGAAATAGCTGGATGGGCTCCGAACTCCACTCCTACACCGCAAATTTCAGTCATCAGGAAGTAACACCCATCTACCCGCACTGTAACCCTGCATGTTAGTCTTTTTCACATAGACTGAGGTTTATTTAATTCAAATTTCATCACCAATCTTTATTAGTATTAACGTTATTCATGGTTGTTTGGGTAAAGAAGCAAAGGGAACGCACTATATCTTTGTTTCTTGGTGCAAATCTAGGTTTTAGAAACAACAACCATCATAACTTACCCCTGAGTTGGTTTGTGTATCTAAAATGCCTTCCACTGCATTTGACTACATGAGTTTTTTTACAGTAAGTTATGCTCTACCCAAAACCACATTGAATAGACATTAATTCAGATCTGGATGTGGTTTGAGTGAAGTTTTGGTGTTTGGTGATGTATGTTTTTACACAAAGGTCTGTGCTGACTTCAGTGACTTTTGAGTTCTAGTATTTGTTAGCAATGCTAGCCTCGTAGTTTCAGGTGTAAACTAAAGAATCAGTATTTTGACTCCAAACATGTTCATTGTGTAAATAGTTTGGGTTGAATGTTGTAGCTGAGTTTAATTTGATTATGGCAGTTTCAGTTTCTCTTACAGGCCAGGTGATTTGGTGAGTGGCTCTTGGGCGGCTGGTGTGACGCTCCTGGGCGGCTTTGTTGTTTATGGCAAGGCAGGAAAGCATGGAGACCAAACGGAATGATGTCATATGCGGGTCAACACATGACCTGCATCCTGTGTTGTTGTGCTTGTGAGGCTGCAGGAAAGGGAGAGTCGTTGGAATGAAAGTGTTTGGTGATTCAGGCCAGTTTGTGTAATAAATAATGACTTTGTCTTGGATTTGACCTTGTGTTAAATTAGGGTGACCAGATTTGGGTTTCTGAAAAGGAGGACACCTTTTTTTTTTTTTTTGGGTGGGGGGTCGTCATCTGTGTATTGGTGTATGATATGACACAAATGACATGGTGTCTGTGTAAAAATTGCATTTATTGAACAGCACAAAAAACATAGTACACTAACAAAAACATACACTGACATGTTTTGAGTGTAATAGTGAAAGACTAAGTGAAAAAATAATAATTTATTTGTCACAAAGAAATCTGTGACTTTAGCCGAAGAGCTATCGCCCCTGGCTCTGGCTGCTTTCACGTGCTTTGTTGAATTGATGTGCACCTGCGGGTCATTGGTACCTTTATTTGCCACAGACACATAAGTGCCTGCCTTACACGTCAAGCACTCTGCCTCATACGGATCACGACCCTGGTGAAAGCACAGGAATTTTTTCTCTAACTCCTCGTTCGTTTCGGCATTGCCGTAGAACCGGCGGACACACATGTGCTTTCGCTTGTAAACACTCGGGGGTAGACTGGTAAGCCCATGCTTTCTTCTTCACACACACACACACAATGCAAAGTAGATAGATTTGAGGAGAAGGGTGTGACTAATTTGCGATACAGAGAAACCTGGAATGGAGTGGAATGGAATGGAGTGGCAATAAAAATGAGGACTGATTCTGTGTAAATGAGGTCTGTTGACCATACAGTCCAAACATATGTGTGAAATTTGTGGTGCTGAATTGTAGCGAAGTTGATTAACAAGATTAACAGAATTGGGTGATAATTTTATGCTACATGCTTTTGACAGTTTATTAATATTTAATAATTTATTAGGATTTTATTAATGATAATATGAATTTTGTCATTTTATTATTAATAACAATGATTATTATTATTATTAATAATAATAATAATAATAATAATAATAATAATTACTATTAACTAGTAATAAAGTATTATGAATATGAATAAAATATTATGAATAATAATGTTTAAGTAAAGTATTAGTATTTATTACCATAACTATAAAAAGGAATTTAGACATAACATTGCTTGGGGCCCCAGAACTTCCAAATCTGCCCCTGTCGATACAATATTAGAAAATGTACTGTTAGGATATGCAAATAAATATTTTCTCCTAATGAAGCACTGATTAACCAAAACTAGATGCTAAAATAATTCTGGACTGCCACATGGATAGATTATGAAAGAGTTCCACAAACACATTAGCATCCAGATCATTACTTGTACATTACTTGTAACACTACATTGTATTAATGTTATTGATATTCTAATATTCTAATAAACACACACTGAGAAAATAACTGCACGGATGAATAACTTTTTAACTCAGGTGTTCACAATTATTTAGAATGGCCATTTCAGCACATCTCTGTGTGTGTGTGTGTGTGTGTGTGTGTGTGTGTGTGTGTGTGTGTGTGTGTGTGTGAGGGAGGGGGCAGTCCCGCAGGTCTTCAGGAAATCGAGGGGGAAGTTCCCCTCCCCTGCCGGTCGCCATTCTGTCCCGTTGGGTTCCAGCGGTCCCAAATCTATATCTTGTGTGTGTGTGTGTGTGTGTGGAGCCCACAGTGTGGGACATGTGGGGGAGACTCAGCAATGTGAGAAAATATCATGTGAACCTCTAACTCAATATAACATTCTTCTTTCAGTATGACTTTATTACATATGCATTATAATATAACAATCATCAGTATCAATATGATGGCTCAATAATATGTAGCGTCCAACTAAAAACATTGTATCTGAAATACCACAGATTCCACAGATTTGATAAGAAAAGTGTTATATTTCACAGCAGTTGTAAATAAAATGTGTTAATCACATGGAATGTACACAATAAGTGCAGTCATGAACCCTGCAAACATTTTTAGCAATTAATGTCATAACTCATTTCTCCAACCCAATGCACTTTACAGAGAACAGAGAAAATATATTTATTTATTTATTTATTTATATATATAGGAACCTTGACTTACGTGCGAACCAACTTACAAATTTTCCAAGATACAAGCTGTTGCTTGGTATATTTTTTGCCTAATGGTGTAAGCCGAAATCTGTGAGCTTACGACACCCACCACGAGGAGTCACTAACGAGTCTGAGTGAGTGCCAAGATCAGTGCTGAGAAGAAGAGGTTGTGTGCTGGCACTGTGTAAACATACTTACTTGGAATGGATTAATAGCGTTACAATTAATTTTAATGGTGAAATTTTATTTGATATACCAGCAAATTGAGTTAAGAGCTCTGTCACAGAATGAATTAAACTTGTAAATCAAGGTTCCACTGTACATCATTCTTGGGTACCAATCTCACCTGCCATGAACAAACCACTTAAATTCAGAATTTTCACCGACAAGATATTTTAAGGATAAAAAGTTGAGTGATTTGAGTGAATTTCAGAATATTCAAATGTCAAGATTCAGAGTGAACACAAGCTTCAGTGGAAGAGAGGGCTCAGTTTCACACAGATGATTACATTTGAATGTGATCTTGTAATCTTGAAATAATGTAAGATTGAGAATATTCCTCCTTTATTTCTGGTTGTCATAATGTATCTTTGGTTTAAATATGTCTGTCCATCCATCTGTTCATTCATTAGGTTTATATGAGAAATATCCCAGGTTTCCAGTGTATCACAGCACATCCAACAGTATAACAGCCTTAGAAGTACTTGTTCTTATAGTTGGTAAATATGTGAGACTGTTGGTGAATATGTGAGACAGTTTCACTCGATGTGTGTCAGTATAAATGCTACCAATTACAATAATATAACACCTGTTTCTGTTACTGATGGTGAGATGATAAGCATCAGTAATCTGTCACATATATGTACAGCTGGGTAGATCAGGAGAAAATAACTTTATTTCACATGTGCTCTCTTAAATTAGTATCTATTATGCATTTTTTCTGTTTTTGTCATTCAAGTCATGTAAAATATTCCTTGCATTTATAGAAAGCTTTAAGCATAATATGACTTTAACACTCAAATTGTAATGTATTCTATATATTTATTACTAATGTATCATTTTATTACTAATGAAAGTAATTAACAGTTTAATTGCAATAGGTATTTTAAAAATATTTAATTTTTTAAATGTAAGAAATAATACAATTATTATTATTATATTTATAGTATTTTATGTTAAAAATTAACATTTGTAATTAAATAATTTAAATTAATCCCATTTTCATCAAATTTCAATATTTAACATGAGACATATTAATTTATGTTTTGTTGATGAATGAATGAATATACATTAGCTTAACTTCAAAATCTTGTTTCTGAATGTGAACCCCGACATGTGTTCGAGTGTAGACTGATGACACTGTTTGCTTGTAATAGGAATGCTATCACATTTAACATTACTGACCTGCACGCTACTCCCAACATGTTTTGCGTTGAGATGGTAACAAAGTGCTCCTGTGATAAGCAAACTCCTTCCTGCATAAAGTGCATATAACAGCATTTTTGTTTGTACTTCCATCTGGAAGTTTCTTGTATTTAAATTTCCCATCCATTAGCGTAGTCTCTTCCGTCATCTCCATCATGCTCATCACATTGTGCGTCAATATAATCTGTATGCCTGGAACTCGTTCACTGAGAAACGTTCCACGGTCAAAGTGCGATTAAATGCATAATTTTTTTTTAGTTCGTTATTTTTTAGTTCGTTATATATATATTATAAGTCCCACCCCTAATTATATATATATATATATATATATACAGTGAGGAAAATAAGTATTTGAACACCTGCCAATCAGCAAACATTCTGACCCTCAAAGACCTGTTAGTCTGCCTCTAAAAAGTCCACCTCCACTCCTCTTATTATTCTAAATTAGAAGCACCTATTTGAGGTTGATACCTGCATAAAAACCACTGCCATTTACTTGCATAGCTTAACCACAGAAGCTCATCAGACTGTCTTTGTTGAGGATGTACACAGAGCCCAATGAGTAGCACTGCTTTGGTTTATTTACATTTAACATCCTTCAGGGATATCGGTATTGCAGAGACCAATGTTTTGATAACCTATAACGATTGATATATCACAGCTCTGCATTCAACCACAAGATAAGTACAACTGAAGCTCCAAAACAGAACAAGATGCAATCAGGCAGCATTAGAGATGATTTGCCTGTAAACACACTTTAAAGGAAGCTCAGTCAGTTAGGGTCTAACCTGTCATTAATAAGCAGTTGAGGGCCATTACCTGTTTAATGAATAAACTGCTCTCCTGCAGAGTTCGGAGAAAATGAAATCTCATTCTGCAAGCAAAATACACCAGTATCAGATTAAGTCAGACTGAACAATGTCTGGTCAATGAATTCCAAGGAAAGTTCAAGAATGTTCATTGTTATGCTTCTGTTATTGAATACATTGTTAGATGCTGTACAGTGCTATACAAATGACTGCTCAACACTTCTGTTACTGTGAAAAGCTGAGGGAGTAAAAGATGACCTGATTTCCAAAAGATGTGAAGTTAAATATTTTTTGTAACTTATGTTACTATCAAAACAGGAATATCACAGAATTCAGCATTTTAATAATTAGATGCTCAAATGCAGTGTGACAGACAAGTCAACATGCCTGTTCTTTTCTTTGAATATTTACAGCTTGAAGATGACACATTTCTTTTAATATTATAAGAAAGATTACTTTAAATCTACATCTCTTATAAAATTATATAAAATCTATTAATTTTTTTTTATAAAATGCACAAATGATTAGGCACCCTGCAAGGTCAGTCATTTGTAACACCCCTGTAATTTAGCAGTTATTGTAAACACTTTTTGTAGCAGCTAAGAATCTTTCACTTACAGTTTGGGGTTTTTTGCTCTTTCTTTCCTGTAAAAGTCTTCTAGTTCTGTGAGTCGTCTTGCATGCACTGCACTTCTGAGGTTTCTCCACAGATTTTCAATGATGTTTAGGTCATGGGACTGACTGTGAGTGCCATGGCAGAACCTACAGCTACCTTTTGATGTAGTTCATTGTGAATTTAGAGGTGTGTTGAGGATTTACTGTCTTGTTGTAGAAGTCATTGTCTTTTCATCTTTCACTGTCTCAGACAGTGTGATGTTAGCTTGCAGAAATTGCTGGTATTTAATTCCATCTACCAGTTAAATGTTCCCTCTGCTGCATCACAAGCCCAAAGTAGGACTGGTCCGCCCTTGTGTTTAACAGATGACTCATTATAGCCAAAATGAATGAAAATGAATTTTGTGGTAAGGATGCAGGAAAGCTTTTCTTCTGATGGCTCTTCATATTTGTGCTGGTGTCGCCACACAGTACAACAGTACACCACTGCTCCAAAGTTTGCTAAGCCACCCTAAAGGCCTTTTGCAGTCAATCAAAGGAATTTTGGGATATTTGCTTGGTCTTTCAGTGCTCAACTTTTAATTTTCAGAGTGCTACACAGCTGCTTAGAGGTGCACATGACTGCTGATTGTTGAAGTCTTGAAGAGTCAGAGTATTTATAAAATCGTAGCCCTAATAGCTAAGAGCTCAAATATTTTAGGGTGTCCAGGGTTGTATATGTTGAATTTTTAATTTTTTCTGTCAAAATTGTGCAAAACAAATACGCTACACTAATCTTGCTGAAACTGATGCAGCTGCAAATCACGTCATCTTCTACTCACTTAACTACTTATGATAACAGAAATTATGACCAGGGCTGCCCAAACCTTTGCCTGGTACTGTATTATGCATTTCAAGCAGCTGGCAGTTGCTACACTGGAAAATAATTTGATCAGGTGAAATTGTTTAGATCAGCAGATGGTTATGTAATGTTTGTGGTAGGCCTACATGTTCCATAGTTAGACCAGTGATGGATTAATTTGACCTTTTTGGTCAAAGAAGTCACCTTTGTTTCTGGTTACTGATTTCCAGATGTGATCCAGGTTATGATTACATTTGAATTTTCACATTGTCCCATCTTCACCCAGTGCCTATATGAGTGGGCAATATAATATCATTTGATATATTTGATTTGAAAATGCAGATGTTTTATATCACAAACTGATATTGTCACACAAGTATATTATGACATTCCTTTCTTTGCACAATTCACATTTATACTGTATGAATATCCTTTGTGTTATCGTTTTAAGGATGAATTTGAATATACTGACCCAGATCCACAAATAATCTGATTTCAGGACTGAATCAAAGGCAGGATCTGGCTTAAACATATTGTTTCTCAAAGAAAAATGGCATTTTCAGTTCCTCTCCTTGAGATCGCTTCCTCTAATTGAGAGTGGTCAGTGTTTTGGGAAAGGAACTTCGGAGTGAATGTGTGGCATACTGTGTCGTGGAGGGTCGTGGGTGGAGGAGGCTTCAGCATTGTGTTGTGGACAAGGGCTGAGACAAGAGACGGCTAGTCCAGGCATCAGAATCTGGCTCTCAGACAGACTGGCTGGACTTTGACAGGCTGAGAGTGTCCAGCACATTCCAGACTGGTTAAATTCCACCTGAACAGACTCACCACTGTTTAGTGAAAGGAATTGTTCCAAGAAGATTTGAATTTGCACAATTTCCCCTTTACTCCATAAGTAGTCAATCAACCAATACCACTTTGGTGTCTGAAGTTTGCTAAGATTTGGTAAGATTTTGATTTTGCAACATGATTATGTGATTTTTAAAGAAATCTGGCAACCTTTCATGCCAACAGAGGTCAGTATGTGATGGAAAGGGCTGTTCCAAAAATAAAACCATTTGGATGCAAGGATTATGTTGTTGAAGATGGTAGTAAGGGATCAGTAGGGTTGCAACAGTATGAGATCTTCACAGTTGAATAACTGTCTCAGAAAATTTTGCAGTATCACAATTGTTATAAAGAAATAACAACAAAAGCTTTTACGCTTAGCAAATTATTTATTGTTGCTGAAACTTCAAAGTATCTTTAATGACAGTTATGTATAAAATGGCTCTTTTTTAAAAAAGAACATAAGGACTATCTTTTGCACTGTGTGTAAATATGAATAGTTCATAAACTTTTTCATAAGAAATGTACATATGTACATAGTATTAATATGCTAAAAGTGATACTTGTACTGTTTATGTAGATACATGTCTTCAAGCACCATTTATGTTAATAAAATAGGTGCACTGTCACTTTAAGAGCTAAGCAGCTCTGGTGAGGTGTGGACCGGTTTTAAGCGGTTCATAGTGAGCAGCATTAAGATTCTGGTAGTAAAAGGTTTCTTACCATCTAGCGTTATAGTTTGTGCTGCATCGTATATTTGGAACAACATAACCATGGTTTAAAAGTTTTATTTCTGTTTGTTTTCATCATTTGTACAGTCTGGAATAAACAACCGTTTTTTTTTTTTTTTCATCCTTACCGGAGTCCTGTGGAGTTTATCTCAGAATAACACAGATACAAGTAAAATTGCTTCAGTCATCAGAACTTTGTACAGCTCATACGCCTCCTTTAGCTGCCACTTTTATGTCCACAATCTTTGTAAATGGGATACCCTTCCTCACATCCGTAAGACACCCACAAAGAAAAACACATGACTAGCAGAATGTTGGCTAGAATGCTACCATCAGCTAGAAAACTAATATGAGCTTGAAGACTAATGTCAGCTAGAAAGCTAATGTCAGCTAGAAAGCTAGCAGCTAGAAACCTAGGTTTTCCTAGATGTCAGCTAGACGTCTGCTAGCTAGAAAGCTAATGTTTGCTTAAAAACTAATGTAAGCTAGAAAGATAGCAACTACAAAGCCAACATCTGCTAGAAGCTAGATAGCTATTATTAGCTTGCTAGCTATTATTACTTTGGTAGCTAGTAAGCTAATGAAAATTAGAGAGCTAATTATAGTGTTCATTTTAAACTATGTGATACTCAAATGAATTATGTATTTTATTGATAAGACAGTTTTTTAACTGGTTTAAATGTGTAAACTGAGGTAGATCATCAGAACTTTGTATAAGTTGACTTGTTTGGCTTCTAGCAAAAACTTGGCTTGCTTGATTCTCACCACAGAAAGTTGGGACTTGCTTGATACTTTTAAGTTTAAAACTTGAGACTTGCTTGTGATCATCTTGGTCATGCAGTGTGAATTGTGGCAACTGAACGATTCCCTCAAGTGCTTTAGATTTCCTGGATTAGAGGAGAGAGGCGAGAGGACTTTAATTCTGTCAGCCCGCACTCTAATCTGCTACAGTCAGAAATCACAGCCAGAAGCAAGCTAGCGCTTAGTCCTGTGAGAACAGAGACCGTTTTGTTAACAAACATCTAACCCCAATGATATGTAACACATGTACTTCACATGAGTAGCCTTTCGTAAACACAGTTTCTAGGGCTGTGTATTGGTGAGAACCTGCTGATATAGTTATTTGTAAAACAATTTTGAAGTGCATGCCAATTGCGGTGAAGTCAGAGTAAAAGTTTAGAAGTATGAGCTAGAACAAGGGATCAAATTTGAGTCAGAAGATTTATTTTGAGTTTTCTGTGCAGACTAGCGCTCTGTCGATTCTGAATTAAAAGATGACCAGCTCTTGCTCTGTGTATTGGAGTGAAACAAGAGTTCTTTACATTAGCATTTCTGTCTCTGTGTTCCTCAGACAAGATACTTTTGTTCTCACGGATGGCCACAAGGCATAAAGCCACCAGGAAGCAGCTTCAGTCTGGCTCAACCTGGCCTATACACTGCTTTCCTGCCCTCTGCATGACATATGAAAAGATTAAACAAACAGACGCTTATGTTCTTGTGAACCCATGAACCCAGCATAATCACAGACTTGACATTGTGCACTTAAAGTGGCTGATAACAGAGAATGAGTTTGCCTAATTTAACTGTTATGCATGTTTTAAATTTAGCTGCACTCTTATCATAACAAATAGAACATAATAGACACCCATTTATATAGCCAAAACATTTAAATTAATAAATTAAATTGACCCATCAAGACCTTTGAAGGTGTTCTGTGTTATCTGGCATCAAGATGTTACCAGCTGATCCTTGCTAGGAGTAGCCATTGTGGAATGAACTAATCTTTTAGTATATCTCACAGATGCTCAAATTACAGACTGGAGGCCACTGTCTGAAGATGCCTACCACTTCTGACAAGGATGTAATGCCAACAGTGGCCTCCAGAATCCCCAGATCTCAATCACATGTCACAACTTGCAGGACCTAAAGGATCTGCTGTTAATATATTGATGCTACAAAACACTTTCAGAGATCTTATAGAATCTTGATCCACAGCATATTAGCAAAGTGGTTTTTATATTACGGCTGATTGGTGTATAGATAGAAGGAGAAGACTTTTGCTGTCAGAAGTTGCTCTACAAGGCTTCCAAAGGTGTCCTGTGGTATTTGACATCAAGAGGTTACCAGCAGGGGACTCCTAGTTGCTCAGTATGGGATCGTTGTCACTATGATCTGAGAATCTTAAGTTTGAATCCTGATTATGCTGCTTGACATCGCCATCTGGAGCCTGAGAGAACAAAAATTGGCTGTGCTGTCTACTCGCTGGGTAAGATGGCACACTCTCTCCAACACTACTAAGTGATGTCAGCTGGCTCAGGCATCTTGTCAGGTGATCCATCAGAACTGGGGATCCTGCGCTTTCCTCTGAGTGCATTGGTTGCCTGGCGGTGATGTATCGGCAGCAGTTCAAAAAGAGGCGGTGGCTTAACTGGACTGTGTGAATCTGCACCCTCCTACAGTCAGGAACATTAAGTGATAGGGAGAGTCCTAATGAATGGGTGGGTTAATTGGTTACCAGATACATTGGGGAGAAAACTATAAAAAAAAGAAGAAGTTACCAGCAGATCCTTCAATCTTTTAAGTTGAGGAGTCATCACTGATTGGACTAGGTGTTCCACAACATCCCTCTTGCTCAGATTGATATCTGAAGGCCATTGACCATTATGGATCTAGATTAACGATTTTGTGTAGTCTTTGTTGACTTGAACATTAGAGAATTACAAGCTGGTAGATGAGCTGTTCTGTTCGAGTACACAATATACAGTTGGAGTGTAAATTAATTTGGGAAATTCCCTGTAAACTTTCAGACGCCAGCTGTTCAAATTCAATGTTTTGAAAGAAATCAGTTATCATAAATCAAATACTTAAACACAGCCCATGTTTACATATCACTTGGTCTGCTCTGTTGTTTTCATTGATCTTAAAAAGCATTTCATCCACATAGTCACATTTTATGCTTGTTTTAAGCAAGAGGTGCCTACTGTGAAGAATGTAAAATATAAAACATATTCTGGGTTGTTTAACACTGCTTTGTTTACTAAATAATTACATGTGTATTTATTCATAGTTTGGATGACTTTAGTATTAATCTACAATGCAGACCATGTTTAAATCATGAAAAAACACTGAATGTCCACAAGGTGTATCCAAACTTTTGGTACTGTAAAAGCTCAGAAGACATGTTTAGCTTCACTGCTGGGTTTGGCTAGTAAAAGAAATGGTTACATTTATGTTGCGGACATTATGACGGCTGGTTCCTATCAGCACCGTTGTAAAGAAATCAGCATCATTTATTATAGTGTGCAAATTTATTTACACTTAAATTATAACAAAATTCTGAGAAATCCTTGGAATTTCTCTTGGAGAAGTGTTTTTGGTGTCCCTCCATCCTCTGAGAACAGGGTACGTCATTACATATGAATGGGCTGAGTTGATGTTTGATTCAGTTGCTGATTCACTGCTGACCGTTGCTGTTCTGGTTGAGCTGCTTTGACTCTTATTGACTATTGCACTTCCTCGAATTAATGTTAACTTTAGTTAATGACAACACAAACATCCAATAAATGACACAACCAGGGGAAAATCCCAAGGTCAAGGATGTTTATGTAGAGTTACAAAAGCAGCTTACTGTAGCTGGAAAATGTGATCCTATGAAGATATGTGCATGAATAAACAGAACGTCAGCAAACAGATAATCCACTGATGCTGTCAGTGTCCACTGCTCTGTAGTTAGGGGGGGCGGTATGACCATATGTCAGTGTTACTAGTTTACTCAATGCAGCTGCTTGATTACCTCATATTAACTAAACGTTATTGTGAATAACGTAATAGTATACATGTGACATCACAAAAAAAGTGTTTATATGACTAGACTTAATGACATTCAAATGAATCAAGGGTCAAAAATAAGAAAGATCATTTATTTATTTTATTATTTAATTTATTTAAGGGGCCATTTAAAAGGAAGCTTCTAGGTGCAGCATATTATAGTAATGTGGCTGGGGAGGGGCAGGGCTTAAGTTTTGGACGCACCCAAACTTAAAATAATAGGACTTTTAAATTCCATACATCCATCTATAATCCATCCATCCATCCATTATCACACCTGCTTAATCCTTATCAGAGTCGCGGTTGACTTTTAAATAAAAAATTCTAATGTAATGACTGCAGTTGCAGTTGCAGGGGTTGTTGTTTTAGAAATTCTTTTTTTATTTATATCTATTTCATCTGTAATGGAGATTTTTGATTTATCTGAGTGTTGTAATAGAGTTTTTTTATTTTTCTGAGTGTTGTAATAGAGATTTTTGATTTATCTGAGTCTTGTTATATAAATTTTGATTTATCTGAGTGTTGTAATAGAGTTTTTTAGAGTGTTGTAATTGACAATCAGAATAGAGTGTTGTAATTGACAATCAGAAATCGTGCTGAATCTGAATATGTGTATAATTTCAGGCGTGCCTGGTTGAGTATGATATGTGGTACAGTATATCTGCCGTGTTTTGAGGTAGTGTGTGAATGACTGGTTTTCAAGTTGATTTGTCAGCGTGTTTATTTTTACACACAGTTATTAAATGAGTCCAGTTATTGTTCAACTGTAGATTAGCTGGACGAGGCTTGTGGAAAGATTGTGCTACTCTAAACAGTGCTGTGTGACATTTAGAGTTGTGCTGTTGGTTCTGCTGGCTCATGACTCGAGCATTCTTTGTATCGCTGCCTCAGAGAGTAGAGAACACTTTTTGTTCTGCAGTTGTGATAAAAGCTGCATTGTTGCACTTTTTTCTCCAGTGAAACAATATTATCTTTAAATAAAGCCGCGAGCAGGAACTCACAGCCCACTTCCAAAAAACATTTGATAAAATCTCACAACATGCGCTAATAGTTTGTTTTTGCAGTTTTATGTATTGCATATTTAAAGGGGCCATATCTTAATCAATTTTTTTTCTTTCATTTTTTAAATAAAAGAGTTTGCTGCAGTATGTACAGATTGTTACAATTTCAAAGACTATTGTTTGCTTTTCTGTTCTTAAATTTAAAAAACAATGCATTTGTAATTCCCTGTTTTTGTGATGTCACAAAAACACATTTACATACAGCCAATTCAGCCTATTCATTTTGGCAACAGGAACCACAGCACAACACAGTGTGCACGTTGTGCCAGATACACCTGTCAAAAATTCTGAAAAGACTAGCTCTGGGTGTGTGGTGACTGCTAACAATTACATCTCTTCAGTGTATATTACTTTCGAAATAATGTATTAGTCTAAATAAACCCTTGCAGAAAAATTTACAGTTTCTTTATTTTTTCTATAATGAAATGAATTATGTAATTATTATACATTGGGGATTGGTTGGGTCTGGTGGGGCTGTTGGTTTTGGTGAGGCTGGGTCAGCTGATAGGTTTGGTTGGAGCTGATGGAGTTAGTGAGACTAATTGGACTAATAGGAGTGGTTGTCCTGAAGAGGTTGGTCACAATGGGTTGGTTAGTTGAGATTGATGGGGTTAGTGAGACTGATGGAGTTGATGGGATTGGTGTCGCTGACAGGGCTGATGGGGTTGGTGAAGTTGATGGAGTTGATGGCACTGGTTTGGTTTCTTGGGACTGATGGTGTTTATGAGACTTGGGGCTTATGGTGTGGCTGATGGGGTTGGTGGGGCTGAAGGAACTTCAGAAATACTTTATTGATCCCAGAGGGAAATTATGAGTTGTTACAGTTTTCTCCATTAACATAATAGAATAAGAATAAAACAGAATAGAAGAATATAGTTATAGAGAATAAAATAATAAGCACTCTAATCATAGTACACTTATTTACACATCAGTAAAGAAATCAGTAAAAGCAGTACATGTCAGCAGGTTTGTGGGTATGTATGTAAATTTATGTAAATATGAACACAATAAAGTGCCAGTGTCTGTGCTAATGAATAAACCTGGATTAAGTGAAACCATAGGATCACTTGTTGAGGGGTTATAGAGTTTGATGGCCACAGAGAAGAATGACCACATCACCAGCCCTGTGGATCAGTTTGTTCAGTTGTTGTTGTTGTTTGCAAACTTGTGAAGCTGGTGCCGTTGGTGTGGCTGATGGGGCTGATGAGGCTGGTGGAGAGTGTTGGGGTGAATGTTAATTGCTTTATAGCAGCTCGGAGATCAGCTTCCTGTATTGTTCTTTCACACACACTCAAGAAGGCTGTGGAGGAGCTGAACATGACATAATTTTTGCTGCTCTGAAATGAACTTTTATTTGCCACCTCAAAAAAACAGCCCTCCTCTCACTTTAAACATTACAGGAAAGTATCTACACCCTAAAGACAGGGATAAAACGTAGAAATGCCTACTGTTTAAAAGTTTACTGATCTTATTGATGTTTAATACAGATATACATTATTGGTTTAAACACACGCACATGCACACACACACACACACACACACACACACACACACACACACACACAGTGTGAGTGAAAATCTCTACAATCCATGACCTAGTGGACCATTATGGGTGAAGATCTCTCTCAGCAAGCTTTCTAGCTGTGATGTAGCATCAACTTTCAGTGAGGCATAGCTCAGTAAATCTGGGGAAATAGAGCATTAGTTTGGCTTTGGTGTCAAAGTTTCATCACTGTTCAGTGCCCCACTCATCGAATATTGCATCTCACATTACGGTGTATCTTTAAAATGTCAACATTTGTGTGCTATTTTCAAACTCTGCCATTAAGGTGCAAGCCACTTTTTCTCAGCATTTCATGGAAAATGGTTGATTGCCAGGGAAAAGACTCATTTAATGGTCCATGATATCATTTTCACAACCATACTTATTATATAGTGATTTGGAACAAATAGCTGTTATGTTATTGAAAAAATCGATTTTGAGCAGGAAGGTGTGTATTTTAATATTTCCAGGCTCTCTATATGTGAGGACTGTTTGATGGATCTGTAAAATTTAATAGCTCTCCATTTAGAATGGCGTTTGGCTTTGAGACTGGGCAAATGTTTTTTTTTTTTTGGCATTTGCTGTGGAAAAACAGTAAACATTGCCTCCTAAGGCTGCTTTTATGAATCCATTGCTTCAGCTATATGTGCACTTGACTCCTGGCTGATTGAGCACAGCTGGTTCCATGTGTGTGTGTGTGTGTGTGTCTGTGGATGTGGGTGTGTGTGTTTATGTTTCAGAGAGGTTGCAGTAGAGTGTGGCCTCCTCCCTCACCATTACAGACAGTTACTGTTGGGTGCAGCTGTAGCACAAGCTGAATTAAAAGAATGAGTCGTTCAGAAATCTCATTTACACATTTTTCCGCTGACCTCAGACATACATTACCACTCAAAAGTTTGGGGTCACCCAGAATTTTCCATGTCAACACATACACATTTTATTTCAGAAGAAAATTATTTGTTTTAGCTCAATCTTCTATGGTAGAAGGTGAGGTAGGACAGTGTCACCACTTTTTAGCTTGGTTTTGGTGTCTCCTACAAATTTTTGACAGCGAGATTATAGACTTTAGTACAGATACTGTATTTAATCTCTTCAGGAAGTTTAGCAAATACAATACATCATGGGAGGTAGAAATACCATGGAGATGTAAGATAATAGTACATTAACAACCCCAATAAACACTATTAATCACTAGAATAGGAGATATTAGTCCACAAACAACCTCAATAAACACTATTAATCACTAGAATAGGAGATATTAATCAATAAACAACCTCAATAAACACTATTAATCACTAGAATAGGAGATATTAGTCTATAAACAACCTCAATAAACACTATTAATCACTAGAATAGGAAATATGTGCAACTAGATGTCTTTGTAGAAGAAAAAGGTTATCTTGTTCAACATAAGTTAAATAAGTACTGGTACTATAATACACATTTTAACTATATGCACATAACCACCATATTCGTAAGTCCCATGATGTTTTGTGTGAAATATATGATATATGTAATATAAACTTCCATTGGAGAGTAAACTAAAGCCTATAAACTCACAGTCAACAACTTGTAGGAGATACCAAAACTGAAGCTCATCCTTCTACCACAGAAGACTGAGTATCGCGAGCAGCAGCATTTGTGGATTTCATCATAGTCTCCAAACAGATTTAGAAAAATCATTTTCTTCTGAAATAAAAGTGTGTGTACACACTATTGTGTGAACACAATAGTCACCTACATTTTCCAAGTCACACCAAAGTACCGAAAGTGTCTCTCAACCCATTCAAACCTGATCCAGATCTTAATGAAGGTCTTACAGACTAGTGGGTGTGGTTTAAGACACAAAGTGACATACTGTGATCCATAAACATTAGCAAAACCTCACTGATACAGACAGGCACATCAGACAGCATTCTAGAATTCTAGGTTTTGGCCTTGCAGCTCCAGTTCTGTTAGGCCTTGTCCACACATAGCCGGATATTTCAATAAACGCATATATTTTTATGCGTTTGAGCCTTTCATCCACATGCAAATGCAGTTTTACACCACCAAAAACGAATGATTATGAAAACTCCGGCCAAAGTGGAGATTTTGGAAAACTCAGTTTTTGCGTTTGCGTGTGTACATGTGAAAACGGCGTTTTAGAGTCCAGAACATCACAATCTGTGACAAATGATGCTGTGATGTCATATGTGCGACCACTGTAATTGACTGCCTTGCTGTGGAAGGTTGAACACCAGCAAATAATTTTTCATTTTTATGTTAATTCAAACACTCTTTGCCTGTTTGTTTTTACAAGTTCAGCTTCTCCAATACGTGGAGGAGCAAATGAGGTTTTTTGTTACTTACTTTTTTGTTTTGAAGGATTCTGATTGGCTGACATGGGCATTAGCTTTGTGTTACACTGCCATCTATGCGCTTGGCGTCTTTATGACAACACTCTACGGCGTATTTATGCGGATTCATGTGGATGAAAACTTTTCTTAAAACGATCTCGTGTGTATGATATTATTTTTGAAAACGATGTAGGGGAGATATTTGTTTTTAGAAATACCCGGCTACTTGTGGACTAGGCCTTAAAGCAACAAATTTGGATTCCAAATATGTATTGGCAGAGGAATCACACATCCAAATATGCAAAATGTTATTAGACGTGAATACTGTGAAAATTATTAGTTGTATGCAAATGTGCACAGTACAGTTTGTATCACTATATTACCAACTGAGTCTGGTTCAGAAACAATAAAATGAACAAAAACACTATTAAGACTAAATATTAGACATTTCTAAAGTCTGTATTACATCAATAACATCAGATGTTCCTAAAACCACTGACAGACTCTGTGGTGATAAATGTAGCAATTTACACAACAGAATAGAGGACTCTGATTGGCTAAATTTCTGTTGCTATGTGCATATCTTGTGTCAGCAGGTCAGTGATTAGCTGTTGCTTCTCTGACTGGATGATACTTCTGTTCAATCACAAAAGAGAGAGAGAATGAACAAAGAAGCGAATTTCTCCAAATATATTTTATATATTATTTGTTATTGTTTACTTGTATATTTAAAATATGTAGGTATTGATTATTTAAAATTGTTTTATTTCCATCATGGAGGGCGGCCCTCTGTTGATCAGCCTCCACTGGCTGTGAGCATTAAAGCCTTATTGCTAAAGACCAGCACAGAAAATACACTCCATACGCTACACTTTCAGCTTAGCCTTGTACATTTTTCACATTTTTTCAAAGTGAAACTTATAACAAATATCAAAACTAATTTGTTCAGCAGACAAGGATGCATATTCATATTCACTGTGTTCAGTGCACAGGAGCTCCCACACACACACACACACACACACACACACACACACACACACACACACACACACACACACACACACACACACACACACACACACACACGTGTTTTCATGCCTGCTCAAACACACACGACTCTCTGCCCTCTGTCCATTAGCTCGGTTTTAATGCTTCAAGCACTCTCGTGAGCATGAGTGGAGCCTTAGTCAGCTGTTAATGGATTTAATGACCCTTTCATTTTTAAACCTGAGCTGAACAGCTTGTTGATCATTATCAAGTACCAGAAACAGGCCTGTTTTCTGCCCAACAACATTCACCTCCTACAGGCCCTTCGTACTTGTGCATATGCTGTCATTTTGTTAGCATGCTATACCACTGCCATGGTAACCCAGGCCAAAGATCAGGTAAAGCTTTCCTGAGTTTCCTGAAAGATAAGAGGCAATGTGATGTTCTGTGCTAATCATGCTAATGCAGTTAGCATTGAGCCTTTAGCCAGCCACTCATGCAACCATATATAATGATAATAATCTATAAAAATTACCCTCACAGAGCTAAAAGAGTAATAACTCTCACCTCAGAACCTGAATTTTGACCATGGTTCTTTCGATTTTTATACATAACATCCTACCACTAAGCTATTTTTTATTTTCAAATGCTTATTGTGCTCAGACCAACACTAACCAGAAGAAGCACCACACCAGCATAAACCAGCACTAGACTAGCCTGAACTAGCATCATACCAGCATTGATTGACTAAAAATCAGCCAGGAACCATCTCTGAAACAATAGCATTAACAGTGTACTACACACAGTCAGCACTGGTTTCTTTAGTATATCTTAACCTGATGAAGTAGGTTAGTGTGTTGAGTCTTTTTTTTCATTTATTGTTTGTGTGTGTGTGTTTGTGTGTGTGTGTGTTGGATTTGTCAAGTTTGCAAAGCAGTTGCATTTCTGTGAGAAATTATATCCATGTGGGCCAGAACATAAACTAAGCAGCTGAGAGACCTGGTTTGACCAGAGACGTGCCTTTAAAAGGGTGGCAGAATGCTCTGGAAAGATGTGCTGCTTTTGGGATTACGGTGCTGTTATTTCCTACTGATGGTAGACCAGTTTTGCTAAAGCTGTTACATTAGCTTGGGGCATGGTTTTGGTAATGGAAGGTGGTCCTGTACCAGGGATTATCCCAAGCCAGACAAGCGAACACTATTATACAATTTCCATCAACAGACTGAGTTTGATCCACCAGGCTTTTAAGTGATTAACCGCTCATTGTAGCGATTGAAGTGTTTTTCAGTAATTGTAATTTTTTAAATGGAGTTGTCTTCAAAGCACCTGACCTGTAGCCTCCTCCATTTGGAAGCCGAAATGAACATTTTGGGTAATTGTGAGCGACAAAGCCGTTAACATTTCCTGCTACCTGCTATTTATCCATTAAATGAAAATATAATGATGTGCTACGAGTAGACTTAATGGTTTGTTGGAGAGTAGAAGAAAAAGCTTCTTTAAGTGTATCATTATTGCAGGTGTGACTGTTGCAAAACCTGCTAAACCATAGCGGCCCTCATAGCTGCTTGATTACAGAACTGGCAGAGAAACAGCTGGAACTGTACAGCTTAAATTGAAATGTTTTTCAGTTTCCTCCTACTTTGGATACTTTTATCACTGAGTAATAAACAATAGTAGAAGGTTACTTTTTTATATGCTACTTTTTACTTTTTTATATTTTTACTTTTTGTCAGGATAAAATGGTCCGCGGTACCCACTGTGAGAGACACGGTGGGTGTTGAGAAGTGTACTACTGGCTCATCAAAGGTCATATTGCACAACACAACAAGGAAAGAAGATGAAGAGAAGCTAAACAGCAGACTCCGTGTCAAGGTTGGACAATGGAATGTGAGGGGTCTAATCTCATTTGGCAAATTATCGATAGTAATTAATTGGAAAGACTGAACATCAGCATTTGTGGATTGTCTGAGACTAAGTGGTCAGGCACTGGACACTTCAAGACAAAGGATGGACACACAATGCTGTTCTCAGGCAAAGAGTGTCGTGAACATCATAGAGTTGCTACCTGGATTCACAGAAGAGTTGCTACATGTCTAAAATCCTACAATCCAGTGAGCAGTAGCAAGCAACTGCGGACAAGCAAGATGAAAAAATTGAACAGTTCTACAAGGAATTTGAACATGTACTTGTGGAGAATCCCAAGCAAAACCTACTTGTCATCACTGGTGATTTCAATGCCAGAGTCAGGGAAAATGCAGCAGAAAGTGAAGTGCTTGGGAAATATGGTCATGGTACAAGAAACGATTGAGGTCAGGCACTGGTAGAAGATGAAGATGGGTTGTTCATCAGCATCACACTCTTCTGTCTACACAACAGGCACAGATACACATGGAAGAGCCCAAATCAGGAGACCAGAGCTCAGATTGACTGCATCCTGATCAACAAGCAGTGGAAACAGTCAATCAATAATGCACGCACATGCCTCAGTGCAGACTGTGATTCTGATCACCGTCTCGTGATGTTGACATTGAAGATGAGGTTCAAAAGGAAACAAGTGAGGAAGCCAATTCAACTGGACCTTGGAAAGCTCAGACAGGACCAGTTCAAGCTGCAGTACCAAGTTGAGGTTGTCAACAGATTTGAAGACTTAGCAAGACTCCAGGAACCACACACACCAGATGAGCTGTGGCAGCAAATGAAGAATGTCATACTGGAAGCTGCTAAGAAGACAATACAGAAGAACCATATCAAACACAAGAACTGGATTACCAGCGAAACCTTAGAGTGGATTAAGAAGAAGCGTGAAGCAAAAACAAAGTCTTCCAGTGATTACAGGAAACTGCGAAGTGAAGTACAGAAGAGGCTCAGAAGAGATAAGCAAGATGAGTTGGACTCATTGTGCAGTGAGCTGGAAGAAAATGCAAAGAAAGGGAACAGCATACCTCTATTCCAGGTAGTAAAGAAGCTCACCAAACCATTCCAGCCTCGCACAGTTGCCATCAAGGACAAAGATGGCTTAAAACTTGTTGAACCAAAGAAGGTGTGTCAACGATGGAAAGAATACTGTGAGGAACTATACAGTGGTGCAAAAGATAACATTCAGATTGATGTTCACAAAAAGGAACCACACCACCACTGAAGGAATAAATCAAGCGTGCTATGTTAGAACTGGCTACACAAAAGGCATCCGGTCCAGATGACATAGCAGTTGAACTGCTCATGTTTAGTGGAGAGATAACCTAGAATAAGCTCAATGAGGTCTATATGGAAGTTTGGGAAACTGGAATCTGGCCAGAAGATTGGACGCAATTACTTTTCATCCCACTGCCCAAGAAAGGAGACTTTCTCCAGTGCAAGAACTACAGGACCATTGCACTGGTCTCACATGCTAGCAAGATCTTGTTGA